>WWET01002655.1:156465-189196 GCA_011038615.1 Limnodynastes dumerilii | reverse complement strand
CAGTTCATAAAAAAAACCACCAACTTAAGTAGACGGCATGCGTAAATTGTCTAACTTCTAAGATAGTATACTGTAAAAAAATGTTATGAATAGTCTACACATCTTTTCTAATATGTACGACTTAAAACTAAACTATTTTGAAAAATGTAAGATTTTTTTATTACTTGTAAATATAAATGAAGTAACACATGCATAATACATTGCCAGCGATTTCTGACCCTTTGTAATCAATATGAAGGGCCAGATTTACTAAGCTGAGGGAAAGGAAAAGTGGAGATGTTGCCCATAGCAACCAATCAAATTCTAGCTGACATTTTATAGTATGTAACAGGAAACTGAGAGCTAGAATCCGATTGGTTGCTATGGGCACTACATTCATTCAATAAACACTGCTCAGTTTAGCCTCGTATATAGTTTATATTAGTTATGAGTCTTCATTAATAACTCTTTAATGTTTAAAGCTGTTCCTCATAAGTGTACCTTGAAATGTATATTATGTTGCGGCCGGGATTACAGGATAGAACAAAAATAGAGAGGAGAATTTGGGGAAGTGTTATAGAGAAAAAGATGATAAGGAAAAGATGGTGGTGTTGCCCATAGCAACCAATCAGATCTAGCAATCCTTTTCTAAACTAGGGTTCTCAAACACTGGTGGTACTCAGGGCAGCTGGGCAAGTTTGTAAGGAGGTACAATACCAAATGACTGAGGACATAATTAATAAAAGGCATATGTAGAAAACAAATCTTAAAATCACTGCAAATATGTGCAACAAAAAAACATGAAAATATATTTATGGGTCACTTGACATGATTCCATGGTGGATAACTGGTACTCACAAAAAAAAAAGGTTCAGAACTGCTGTTCTAGACTGTATTAAATAACTGATAAACAGAATCTGATCTGGTTGCTATGGGTAACCCCTACACTTTTTTTTTTTTACACACTTCTAAACATACACTTCCTAATTACCATCTTTGTTCAGATTAATAACCTTCATGCAATTGACCACACTGATAAAAGTAGACAATATTACCCCATGGATTATCGAATGGATTATTCAAGCTAGAAAATCCAATTAGCATTTTAGCTAATAAAAAATGATGCTTTACGGCTGCTTTTCAGCAATTGTCCGATCCTGCGTCTCCATACACTGTCAGATTAGTCCAGAAGGCTTATAAATGGGGGATTGAGCTGCTAATATGACAGTGTGTGGCCAGTTTTACAATGTAATATGGGAATAATACATCCACTCCTGTAGATTCTGTAATGATAATATCAAAATGCTCCTAAAACATATATTGTTTTTACTGCACACAGCACACTGAGCTTATACAGCCAGCATTATAATATCCCATAAAATACATACATGTCCTAGCAGGGTTCCTGACAGTTAGAGAGCAATGGGATAATCTTTAATTTCAAATGTAGGCGACACATAATTCTTAAGGATGTGTGTTTCTCTGAAATTTCCAAAGTATACCACTAGGGCGTGCTGTCACCTAACTAATAATGAGCAGCTAGGAAATGATCATGGGACTAGATTAAAAATATAAATAAAAGCATAAAAAAAAGAAAATTCATAATCAATAATATTTAAGTCATCAGACCTTCTTACAGTTAATGTTCTCCACAAATACTTTATCTGTAAATATACTGGTGCTTTATGTATTAAGGAAATACACATACCAAGAAAATGTAAAAAAAAAGAAACCTCACAGTACGGTTGCCAACTTTGCAAATGAATATTAGGGAGACTGTAATAGCATTATAAAAGCACTGCACCAAAGGGTGTGTCCTGTTCTACCAAAGGGGTGTGTCCTATGAATAGCTCCACCCATGGGTGTGCCTGGTGCTGCCAGGAAAACTATTTCTCAACAAAAACGACAGCATCATAATCGAATACCCACCCATTCATTTAAAAAAAAAAATCTGAATGGATCCCTCATTCGAAATAGGGACAGTCGAGAAGCAACTTTCGGCTGCCCCTAATTCGCAATGCGATACCTCACAGCGGGGATTTGCAACGGGACTCAATGCAGGGAAAAAGAAACATTTCTGCCATCATACTGCAATGACTTCTGGAACTGAACCAGCATCAGGGAGACTGCCAACACTTCAGGGAGATCACCCACACTTTGGGAGTCTTCCTGATATCTAGTGATATTTGGCGACCAAGCCTCAATAAAACCTGATATCTAGTGATATTTGGCGACCAAGCCTCAATAAAAGCCACACTTCACCTAGCATTACTGTGAAGCCCCTGGAACCCCATTGCCTTATGAAAATATGTTCCGGTAGTCAACAGTAGAGCCCCGATTAGTGGAATGCTACTATCCTGCTTATGATCAGGAATGAGTGAAGCATGAGACAGGAAGTGACATACTAACACTGGAGCCATTTTTTGGGTGGAGACACAGGTACTGTAATACTCTGCTGGCAGAGGACAGTGCTAAGCGGTCAGCTGCTGGCAAAGCATTTATACAGAGAGATCAGCACTCAAAGATTAAATGCTGAGTGAGGTCTAAGCTGCCAGCCCCTGGTGACCGCACTGCCACACACCAGATGGGAGGTGCAGTGACAAAAGGCTGTGGTGCTCCATCTCCTAGATATTGAGCACAAGTCACTACTTCCACCCCTGTGGGAAGGGGTATCTCTTTGACATCACTAATCAATGCCTCTAAACCCCTGGACTCGTTTGCCGTTCCGGTAATCGTTATTTTGAAAGTAAAACTGGCGACAGCCTAATGTTGGCTATACGAGTTTAGAAAAAAATTATTTTGGCTCCGGTACACCGCTGAAAGTTTCAATATTCAGTATGTTGTGATATTCTCTGTTCCCGGTACCCGTGTTGGTTCCCAGTGCCCACTGCATTCTACTGTGCTTCCGGGGTTACTGCTTAGGTTTAGAACTTAAGGTTAGGGTTATTGTAAAGCCGAACAAACATTTCACCATTACAATATCGGTCACGGTAAACCTCAGTGATCGCTGCTGGCATTCCGGTGCCTGTCTGTTGGAAATCAGATCTTTAGGCTGGCAAAGCACACCCCAAAATTCTGGTAAGAGACACAAAAGAACAGTTGTGATCAAGAGTTCAATTCTCTCGAACGAACAGCAACGGGAACCATCTTTCTTTCTCAGCTACTAGACACCATCACTTGCCTATCATTTGCACTTGGGAGCTCAGTGGCGTAAATTCTGCCCAGGCGCCCGGAGACAAGGGGGTGGGCACAGCACTGGCGTGACATCATAACGTCACACAGTGCATTCCTGGGAAGAGGTAAGTTTAATCATTTTTAAAAGAGCCCACAGCCAGTAATAGCTATATTGCCTACTGGCTTGGGCCCGTTACCAGAGCCTTGAAAAGCCAAATCAAGGACCAATCATTACAGAGGAGGACAACAGAAGTGCCCCCCCCCTCCGCGCTCAGCGCTTCAACTGCCTCCGGTACTTCCGCCATTGCTGGAGCTACAGGCACTAAGCAGGATACACTTGCAGTACAAAAGGAAAGAAAAACAATAATAAAAAATAAAAAAAAGAAGTGGAAATATTATTTGATATTTTATGATATCTCTGCACTATTGCAATATAACACAAAATTTCTATCTTATAACAGGTGCACATTAACATGATGTAACACTGACCAAATACAAACAAGTGGCTTTAATACATGCAAAAGTAATATACGGATTACTTAAAAATTCAGGTGGCATACAAAGTTATAGCACATTTGTAAAAAGACACTGGGTGACATTTACAACAAACAAAAAAACATAAAATTTATAACAAAAGATCCCTTGAAAAACACACAAACATAATACATGGTTATATATTCAGCAGAAATGTCACATAGAAGAAGTGAACTCGCCTGCTCCCAGGATTCATCCACAGCTAATTTGTGACCATTAAATGATATGAAATGTACACTATATCGTATACACTATTAGATTATTTCAGTAACCTCATAACTATATATTTTTGTAACCTATGTACCTGTGAGCTGGGAAATCCACATTGCATTTATGATACATTAGGAAGAAATAAGTGACAGAATTCACTCAATCCCTTTTCTTTACAATCAGTCAGTAATTAATTACCCCTTGTCGCAAAGCGGATATTTTTAAGACAGCGGAAATGTAATTAAATATGTATTTATTATAAGCTGTGAGAAAATATAAAACAAAAAAAAAATGTAAAACTACTGCTCTGAATGGCCCGGATTCGGAGATCCGTTTTTGGAAGGTACGCAATTATACACACGCACACCGCAAGGTAACACCCATGACACTGCCCTTGCACAGCCGTGTTGGCGGTGACTTACGCCACCATAGAGCATCCTTATCCCTACGTGTGTAGTTACAGGCGTATGTTAAGGTAGGTACATGCGTATCTATCTAACTGCGCCATTTAAATGCCTCCCCCCACCCAGTCTCACGTATCTGTAAATGTACGGGTTTCAACCCCGCCCCTCCACGTGTATGTCCCTAAGTGCGATTCACAAGTGCGTGGCTAATGGACTTCCGTGCGTAAATACTACGTAACTTGCGTGGAAAAAGTTACTACGCATGCGCAATTGATCCGATCCTTAAAATACAAACACAACACCACGTAAAAACGGATCTGTGAATCAGGTCCATTCTTCCTAGAACAACATAAAGTCATGTCAAGCTTATGCAACATTTTATTTTGGCCTCTAGGGGGCAGATTCAATTGATCGCAAATTTGCATCAAGGATTTTACCTTGCACCGCATAGAGGACCCTTTTTTCTGCCTTTTGGATATTTATATCATCATTCGCGGGACATACAAATATATCAGCTTAAAAACTAGTCCACTATATTTGGTAAAAAAACATAATTAGATCACCCCTAATGAGCACTTTGGTGGCCCAAAAATCCATCTGCTACCACGTGCAGGCTGCTCCCAATGAGAGTTTCCTGAACAGGATCCACGGATATGGAGAGTTTCAGGGTCTCAGCTGCCACCAGGAACCCGGAGCAGATCGGGATCCGGAGCCTGCAGGACCCCGCTGCGCTATGCAGCCCTCACCTCCGGAGGTGCAGCCTAGTGCACCAGAGCTCTGGAGAGCATGTCTGTAGGCCAAGCGACAACCCCGCTCAAGGGGTAGACCAATGATTTTGCAGGCCTTATTTGTCCCGTGGACTGGACGTTCCCCGCCCCTGCCTTAGAGGATCCCCGCTATCCTGTATCATAATGAGATAAATATTCTGTTCCCTGAGCCAAGGAGTCATTTTTGGGCTGTTTTTAGTCTATAATTTTGCATTGAAACTTCTCAGGTCTTGTTGCCTCCAAAGCCACTTGACTGGTTTGAGGTTTAAGCCAGCCCTATTTTGACAATGATACAGCCACCAGCTGAATGGCGGCTGCATCACTGATGAAACGCTCGGCAAACAGAAAATTGGAACCTATTTTCACCCATTCCCAACACCGATAGGCTGCAGTGGGTAAAAGGTTAGGGCTTAAGGGTTAGACTGCTAGACATGGAAGGTTAGGGTTAGGCTGTGAGACACGGAGGGTAAGGGTTAGGCTACGGAAAAAGGATATTTCCTGCAGGACATGAACAGTTAGGGCTCAAGATGGGAAAGGTTAGGGTTAGGCTGCGGAAAACTTAGGGTTAGGGGAGGGTTAAGATTAGGGTTGACATAAAAAGCTCCAGGAGTCTGGGAATTCGAGACTGCTGGAAGTCGCCATTCAACTGCCGCACGATGGTCTGTCGGAAAACAGTCCATTGTACCGGCAAACCCCACCCATTTAGATGCATCCTCTATGTGATGAACAATATTCATCTGTTCGATAGACTATTGCAATGCCCACACTTACTGTGCATTACATGAACCCTAATCCCAGCCTCAACCCCAACTCTAACTCTAATTACTTACTCAAGAATGACGCAGCTCCAGCAGTGGCCGGCAGGACACTTATAGCTCCAGCGGTGGAAGACAGGACGGGAGGGTGAGAAAAACAAAGACAGAGAGTAACCTACGAGATTTTGCCCATAGCAACCAATCAGATTTTAGCTGACATTCTCTAGTATGTAAAAAGAGAGTGAGAGCTAGAATCTGATTGATTGCCATCTCCACTTTTCCAAACCCGCAGCTTAGTAAATCTGGCCCAGAGACTGTTTAACCTCATGCTTGCTGAGTCACTGGCTCAGCGAGCGACTTACAATAGTCAATTATTGCTGTGCTGCAGTGCCTGTCAAATTGTCTATATGACAGGCAGGCTGTGGCAGCACAGCTCATGGGGCTGAATCCAGACTTAAGTAAGTGCTTGAAATTAGTTACTCCTGGGCTAAACCATGTTGATTGCAGGGGGAGTCAAGTTAATTGTATTCTTTGCATGCAGGGATATATCTTTGAATCGCTTACTGCACACAGATACTGACCAGCGTTACTATCACACTGTTATTTAGACTTGGGATAGGAAACATCACCTCTCAACTCTAATACTGTTTGCAACAGATCAAATATGACTCCCCTGCAATCAACATGGTTTAGCCAAGGAGTAACTCATTTGAAGCACTTACTTAGATCTGGATCCAGCCCACGATGAGGTTGGGGAGCGGGAAGGGCCCCTTTCCGGCTCGGCCCCCCACTGACCGGACTGCGCCAACCTTGACTTCATTGCAACTTTATCACAATACTGTAGCTTGATCCTTGAAATATTTTACATTTAAAAACAATTGTTTAAGGTCGTACCCTGCCGGGATTGTGTTAAATACTTATTGCTTCAAAGAATCCTAGAACTTGACCGGGGGGGAAACCATACTTTGTATACAACCATATATCTATGTGCTTTATTCTAGCGTTTACGCACTAATCTATGAATCCAATTACAAAGTCACACAGTAAGGATGATAGACTATCGCCGTCTCTGCTGCAGAAAATACTGCCATGCATATTCTTCCGCTGTAATGGAATGAGCCTTCATTTGCATACATTAGGTCTGAAATAGCAACAATACGAGTTTTACAGCGCCAGAAATAAACCAATTGAGTGAGCGTGTCAGCATCGCAGCATAAGAATGCCTTCTTTCTTGTGTCTCTGATGTTGGAATTTTACTGTAATGTCAAAGGAGAAAATAAAAGGTGATAAAAAAAAAATCCCCCCTCCAAAAAAAAAAACCCAAACACAACACATTTCATTAAGGGAACCGTTTTCTCAGATGATAAAAATACACTTCTTTAGCGGCGTTCATTGTCATACTTTCAATTTTCCTTGGCTTCGGCAAACATTTTGCTGCTACACCGGTTTAAATTGTTTATTGATTTCAATAGATTGTATAAACACTTAGGAATTATTGCTCAGCGACGTGAAAAAAAAAAAGCCAGATCAATGGGAGACCTTCTAATAATTCATTTCAAAGATGCTCTGTCGTGTGCAATCAACTGTTGTCCTTGTCGTGGCAGTGCAGCCGGCATCACCTCTCTTTGCATAGCAATAAAAATAGTAAAGAGAAAAAGAGAAAAGGCTGAAATAATGAAATCTAATCATCTTTCCCCTCAACGGCAAGATTACTTGATTAGCTAAAGTGACAGTGGCAAACTCTCGGCAGGATTAAGAGCTGGTTACTATGCGCTAAAGCACAAAAAATATCATAGAATGGTTCACGCTCAGGAGGTTTAACACTCCATGCAAAGGCCTGCCTCAAACATCAAACAATTAACTGTTATATACAAAGAGAAACTGGCAACATCTGTGGGGACGGCTATAAGCATGGAGGAGCCATGAAACAGAGAAAGCCCACACATAATCGTTGCAAATATATCATGCAACTTTATCCACCCTCCCGACGGATGTGCATATTTTTGAAGGATGATATAGATCACGGGCTGTGCTGCCTTCAGAGGCTAAGCCTGCCTGCTGTGCAAAAACAACTTACAAGGACAAAGTATCACAAGAGAGAAATCAATATAAATAGCTGTACATTCACAGCAGGGAGACAGAGGGCTTCCCATAGGAATCTACCTAAGGACAGCAGAAAAATGGTCTCATAATGGAAAACATTAGAATAACAAACTCGTATTTTAACATACAGTTTGTCTGCTTGCTGCTGCGTAATGTGGAATAGTCCACATTACCCAACAACCAACACTCGCAAAAAGCAGATCCAAAATTACCTCTATATATACTGGATATGACTGACTTATGTCAGAGTTACAGAGGGAGAGTTTCCATTAAGCGCAAAGTTTAGTATGGTAAATGCCATGATGATGGGGGCTAGGAACCGTGTTCACACTTGGAAATTGCTGCTTTTTCCATGCATATTTTTAGGATCGGTTAAACTGCGAATGCGTAGTAACTTTATTTATGCAAGCTACGTAGGATTTCAGCACCGAAATCCATTAGGCACGGACTTAAAATGCGCGCTTAGTGAGGAGTGTGGGTCCCCAGTTCTGACTTGGCTGGGATATTGATTTCTTATTTAGTGCCGTTTCTAGACTTAGCAGAGCCCAGGGCGGTAAAAATACATACATACACTGTTCCCTCTTCATTATACACACACACACACTGTGGCCCCTTCATCATACATACACACTGTGACCCCTCATTATACACCTACTCTGTGCCCCCTCGTTATACACACTCACTGTGACCCCTCGTTATACAATCACACTGTGCCCCCTCATTATACACTCACACTGTGCCCCCTCATTATACACTCACACTGTGGCCCCTCATTATACACTCACACTGTGCCCCCTCATTATACAAACACACTGTGCCCCCTCATTATACAAACACACTGTGCCCCCTCATTAAACACTTACACTGCTCATACACACACTGTCCCCTCTGCTCCTTTACTTACCTTATATTTGCTCTTCTTTATCTTCTGTATTCTGCTCTGTGTTTTCTGTCTTCTGGCTCCCCCTGAGCCCCTCTCCACGTGCTCCTCAGCCGAAAGCCAGCGTGATGAAGTCACACCTGGCCGGCAGCAGTGGAAAGAGGAGACGTGAGGAAGGGAGGAAGGGAGGAAGCCGGGTTCCGGCGCCGCTGTAAGGTAAGGTTTTCTTTTTTTTTTATTTTCTCTTCTTTATTCTTTATCTTCTGGCTCCCCCTGAGCTCCTCTCCACACGCTCCTCAGTCACTGCGATTTGCCGGCGTGATGACGTCACGCCTGGCCAGTACGCAGTGGAAAGAGGCAGGCAGAGCGGGGGGGGAACTTGCCTGAGAACTGACATAGACCGCGGCTCACAGGCGCTGGCCGCATCAAGTTATCTAGGGGATCGCACGGCTCGCCCGCCCCTAGAAACGGCCCTGTTCTTATGCCTCGATGAACCGAACACAGAGTTAAGATTGCCCTATGGTGGCGGAAGTCAGCAAAAATCCATAAGTACAATGGGAGTGTCATAGGAGTTGCCGTGCCACGTAGGTACGTATTTTTGTGAATGCATGCGTACTTATTTCACACTTAAGTGTGAATACGGTCCGAGTTGTGTAGAACGCCTTTTCCGGTCTATTACGGCAGCTGAACATTACATATTGTCCTTGGTATCTTTATTGGCTGCAAGATAAAATACATGAGGCAGGTTAGGCAGAACAGTATTTGAACTAAGACATCCCTATGGGACGACTTGAGTTTGTGGGTATCATTTTGAGTGCCTCCAGATGCAGCACTTGAATAACCCCCCCTTCCCCCATAGCAGACGGGACCAAGAATTAAGAATTGTTGGCGTTTTCCGCACTCTGTTTTAATACAACGCATGCACGAGCCTTCGTGCTGGAAGCCTTAAAAATGGGGTGCTGGTATGAACTGCCACGTAAACAGGGGAAGGTTTTTAAATCCTACAGTAAGTGCTTGGTTAAGCCCTCACGTCCGATTTTCATTTAAGCACCTATTTTCCGTTGGCCCGGTGCGTAAATGTACAGGCAGGGTCCTGTAGGCGGACTTCTGAAATGTCTCCGTGTTATCGTTAGTGGGCTAATGAAGAGATGGAGAGCTACAGCAAAAATAGGTACACCTGCCGCGCAGCAATAGGGGAAATACCAGTCACTAAAGTCACATTACAGACACTAGAGGGACCGATATTTCCATAGATGAGCTATGTTGGCAGTGACGACAGTGAGGGCACCGTGGACTTGGTGATAATTATCTGCAGGTGGGCGCTGAACACTCTAGCACCGGCCCTGCAGAGGTATATGGTCAAACACGACCAGAGGCAATAACAGTACATCAGCGCAAGGACGGGGAAAGGAAGTCAAATATTACCATCTGAAATAAACGGCATATATCTTTTTAGGCCCCCTGTTAGAGAGCACCTGTCACCTATACAGAGAGCGGCATATTAATGTGTGAGTAATATTCCGGAGACATCTTTGAGACAGCAGAGACCAAAGTGACTCATGCCCAGGAAATGGCCTTCTCCCTGCACAGGTGACAAATGCATTTTAATGCCCATTAACCAGATTACTTTAGGTACAAATAATAGAGCTGGTCTTTATATTTCCCGTTCTTATAACTCATATTATTATGTGCGATTAGAGGCTTTTATATACAGAGCGGAAAGATACAGAGGCCAGCACACATGAAGTCTGTAGGGACACCCTAATGACCATGACCTGTGACGCGGTCTCCGCTTCCCGGAATACAAAATTACATGTGAAATACAAGTCGCTTGATGTAAAGTGACAAGTTCTCAATGTTCAGTGAAGCTCAGCTAGAAAGCACTGAGCAAACGTCAGCAGTAAGGACTAAGAAAATGATATCATTATTATCACAAAGAGCCAAGGCAAAGAAGGGGCAGGGTGTGGAATGGTAGATATTTTATATGGCTGTTAACGGAGATCTCTGAATGCGTAAGTATCCAGTGCTGCTCATGGCTTTAACACTGTGCGATCATTGCGAAATCCCGTACTGTGACGCTCTCCGGACAGGGAGAGGTATTTAAATCGTACAGTAAGGGCTTGGTTAAGCCTTATATGTGATCCGCCATCAGGGCCTCCATCAGGGAGGGACAGACGGGACTACTGTTCCGGGCCCCGAACCTGATGGGGCCCACAGATACTAACCATGGGCCTGATCCAGACCTACGCCGATGCGCTGTGCTTACTAAAGCGTGCACTCCCCCCTGTGCGAGCGTATTTTCCCTCGCTTACGCCGGCTGAAGGCAACCCTAACGTCAGCCGACCTAAGCAAGGGAAAATACGCTCGCACAGGAGCGTATTACCTCCCTCATTAAACTTCCTCCCCCCGCCCTCCTACACTAACTTGAGCGTAGTAACGGCGAGGGACGCCCCCTTAGCCGTTACTACGGTGATAGTTACTACGGTGTTCCGTAGTAACACCAGGCAACATCTGCCCGGCGCATGCGCAGATCAGCTTTTAAGGCGATCTTATGCTGCTGGCTGGCGTCTTAACGCCAGCGTAGGTCTGGATCAGGCCCCATGAATGGTATTGCAGTTCTGCGGCACCCCGCCCCCATGTGACGTCATGTAGGGAGCGGGGCACCAAGGATGTGCCCCGGGCCCCAACATATCTGGCTGAGGCTCTGTCCTTCATTACAAACGAGTCCCTTATGACAGTGGTGTGTGCGTAAAAGTAAGGTAAGGTACAGAAGGGCACTGGGAACGGAAGCTCCGCACATGCCAGGGGAGTGCACTACCCTCACACGCATGGAAACTAGGATCGCACTTGGCCTCAGTTGTGAAGACTTATGAGAGGTGTGGATCTAGTCCAGGTATTTAAAGACGAGACATTAACACCTGTAGTCACTATTAATAGCCAAGGAGCGACTGCCTTCTATGTGGTTCGGATCCAGGCCTCCCACAAGTGGACGGTTGGATCACAAAAATCCCAATGTGATCTGCACATGCGTCCGAGTGATCCAATCAAAACACAACCCTCTCGATACAGACTCTTGACAAATGACACCGTGTAACTCTTGGAAGAGGGACGATCTTCATATTACAATGTATAGTAGTATAGGCATGGAATTGTATTGAGTAGGGACCCAGACTTCCCATCTCCATTCATGATGCATTCCGATAACAGAATGTAGCAAAATCAGAACCTGTGATCTGGTGCTGTGTGTATAGAGCACCGGTCACCAAGGAGGAGCAGTAACTTTTATGTTTTTTGCTTACATAAACCCGATAGACCTAGAAAGTAGCACATAGACGGAAAGAACTCCTCAACCAGTCAGTTTATAAGTCAGACACAGGATAAAAGGTCCATTCAGTATGGTATTCACTCACACATATCTCAGCATTATGTCTAATTGCCTACTTTCCCTGAATATAATCATTCTAATCATGTAAAAATATTTGTCAGTTTAACTTTAATAATCCTTGTGTCATTGTAACATTCACCCCATCTATTTGGAGTGATTTCTATTGGCTACGTAAACAGACAGACAGACAGATAGGACTGCCAATCAGCTGACCCACACGCCTTGACACAGCCACAAGCGAAACGCTAAAAAGTTAGATTTTAACTGCTAACATTGCGTACTGATAATGTTTTTCTTTGAGGCTCTCTCTTGAGCTTCTGTTGTTTTGTGCATATATGCAGGAACATACAGAGATAAAACCAGAAGATGAAGATTTGGACAGAAGAATGCTCCTCACTTCTGGTTTTTATCTCTTAGACATTCCTTGTTTTTAGCGCCCAACACAACGTTTTATTATTGTTTACTGTTTTAGGGTGTATAGTGGTACCCCTGTGTATTTGGGATTTTTTTCTCCCTTCCTTTCTAGCTTAGAGGAGCGCCATCTTATCCTTTTTCCTATATATGCAATTTGTCACATGGGTGCACCTGATCTCTTTGCACCATATATATTCTTTCCTCGATTTGACTTCTATATAATTTATTGCAGAGAATTTCATGTTGGATTTTCTACCTACCCTCAGTGTGGTATATACACCTTTTCTTTTTCTACATACTCAGTTTATTAGTCAGACTACATGATATGTATGGGATTTACTCCCAGGGTAACATTGGGCCTGATCCAGAGCTACGGCCGCCGTCGCTAGTACGGCGACCGTAAGCGTAATGCGCATGCGCCGGGCAGATGTTGCCCGGCGTCACTATGGAAACGCCCGATCGTAGATCGGGCACCCATAGTAGCGCCGTAGGGATGCTGGAGGGGACGTCCCCCAGCGTCCCTACCCTGAAGTTAGTGTAGGGGTGTGGGTGGAGGGAGGGTAATGAGGCTGGGAGGGCGGCGTTAACGTACTAACGCTGCCATCCCAGCGTATCAACTCTCCCTTGCGCCGGCTGAAGTTAGGGTAGCCTTCAGCCGGTGTAAGGGAGAGTTAATACGCTCCTACAAGGGGGAGTGTCGGGCCTGAGCGCTACAGCGCTCAGTGTAACATCGTAGCTCTGGATCAGGCCCATTCACACTACTTTATAAATCAGCTAACTTACTGGGCACTGATACATGGTGCTATTAGTGTGGCAGCAGAGAATTAGCATTACTCATTAGCATATTAGTCGTCCTCAGTGCAAAGGAATTTTACTTTGCATTAAAGAGTATTTAACAAAACAAACCTGACCCCTAGTGACTGGTCCTTTTTAGGGAACAAATACCACTAGCCCTAAACACATAGCTATGACAGCTAGTGGCAAAGCAGCACAAAAACGGAGACACAAAACTCTCCTTTCAGAAATTCTAAGACCTCAGCAACTTTCTATATTGAACAATTAGGTAACAATTCTGCTGACTCTCCTCCAGCTTTACACTGGGCAGCATTCCTGAGATAGAAACATTAGATTAAATCAAAACAACACATTGAGATTGATTTGTTCACAAGGTCAGATACCTTCAAGGAATACAAGACATTTACCACGTTTTGTTATTGAGTACTGTAATATGCGACCAGGTATGCCAAATTATAGTGCCTCTGAAATGACAACGGAGACTGGGAATGCGTGAGGGATATGCGTTACCTTTCTCTAAGAGAAGACCGGTTTAAGACAGGGCTGGACGGGTGTCTCAGTATCGATGGTGGAGCAGAGCGAGATAGTGAAGGTGACTCTAGATGAATGCTATCAGTAAGGCTGTCCAAGGACATCTGAAGGTCATCAATATGCATCTTTTTCGAATCCTAGTAACAAGCATAAATAAGTCATTAATATAAGCTGGAAATAACAATACCATATAATATAGCTAGCACATTAATGTGAAATTCTCTTTCAAAAGGTATCAGCTATTTACAAACAACATTACTTCAGCAGATACAGTTTAATGTGAAGATGAACAATTGTAATTAATATTCTATTCTCTGTGTGACAGATGCATTTCCAGGACACATGTACTGTAGGAATAAATGACAAAAGCCTGTATATATTGTACATTGAAAGTGATCTAAAAAAAAAAACCCTGGAAACGGTATTGGTAACTGGTAAGATATTTGGCGATCATAAATTACAAATCAAATTGCTGTGAACCAATTAAAAACAATTTAAAGTATATCCACATTCCTGCCTAAACGCTCCGGTTCAGAACGAAGATCTGCAGCAGTGCTGGTAAGATTAAGGACGCAAATTTAAGCACACTGCGGAAAAAAAAGAAGTAGCTAAAATAGGAAAGTGTGGTTTTAAATTCCATACATACGTCACTTCCGTATCCTGAAGTCAACATGAACTTTTACGCAGCTGAATGATGTAAAATGAAGCAGGTGTGTAATAAAGGACCGTACTTAACCAAGTATCTAAAATACCTCCCCCCCACTCACTGTGTATTCAATGCACGTATGGCGGGTGGTCTCGCACTAATATCGTTATGTAATCACTAATCACTGCTGGTAAACTGTTTTGCAGTCAAATCTTTTCTATATACAGTAAAAAAAAATTATATTTTTATAACAAGAATTTAGTGCAATCACATTCACAATGCAGTTCACTGAAGTGCACGCTCTCTTTATAGCATTTTTAACAGTTAATTCTACTCTGATTTACAGTGCACTTGCGTAACGTGTTAGGTAATGCAGCTGTATTGGCTGCTTTTTGCCCGCATGCTATGTATCGCAATTGAATGCCATCCAGATGACCTGTTGCGTGTGCTTTTGAAATAAACGCAACGCCCCCACAATCACGGCCCGCTAATTATTATAACTATTATCGCGTATTTATCTAGTGACACAATCTGACAGCTTTACAGAGAACATTGTTAGACATTCACATCGGTCCCTGTCCCATTGGAGCTACAAATGAAGGGCCAGATCCTGAGCTAAATACACTAGTGTAATTACGCCAGCCAATGACGTCAAATCGCCCTTTTGTATTTACTGCGCATTTGTGCGGCAGATGTTGCACCACGTAACTGATGACATACGTACCATCAGCATAAATACGAACAAAGAAGCGAGGGCATCAATACGACACCAGTAATTACACTTTGTAGGCGGGGAAAGTCTTAAATTGGAGATTATGGGCAGGGTTAGGCCATCACGTATGTAAATCTATTACGTACGTCAGTACTTACGCTAGAAAAAGTTAAGGTAGGGATTGGGAAGCTTAAAACAGCCAAAGTACGTTCGAGTGAGGGGAGTGAATAGAAATTATACTAGCGTAAATACGCTACACGTTCTAACGTAACTAGCCCGTAGGTCTGGATTTACCCCTAAGTTCCCCAACACATACATTCACACACAGATACACACACTAGCCAACACAGCATGTTTTTGGAGTGTGGGAGGAAACTGGAGCACTCAGAGGAAACCCATGCAGACACGGGGAGAACATAAAAATTCCACACAGATAAGGCCTAGTCCAGGAATTGAAGGCTACGCACTGAGCGACAGTGCTGCTGAAGCACAACGTGCTCTACACTAGGGTTTTCGTACAGATCTAGGTCGAAGCGCGGGTGTTTTTTAGATCTAGGTCGAAGCGTGGGTGTTTTTTTTTTTTTTTTCAAAACTAAATTGGTGTGAATTGTGTAAATACAATAACAATCAAAAAGAAGCTGGCCCTAAAAATAAAAAAAAAGTTAAATGAAAATATAGCAATTTCGGGAATATAATCATGGCGCACTCCTCTTTAAACACCTACAGAAACATCTTTTGCTCTCAGCTGTGACAGAGCAAGAAGAATGGAAATTATGAGGAAAGTAATCTAGATTTCTATGTACTGATGAATAAAAAGTCTATTAATCAACCTGTGTCAGCATATTGCTATCGATGCCTTGCATTTTGCCACTTGAGAAAGCACAGTTCGGCATCGTCAAGTTGCCAAACATTATGTTTATTTGTTTATTTGCAGAATTTCCTAGGTGTGGAGCTCATTCTAAACACGTTTTCCGTTTAATTTCAAAGCTGTGCTGTGTTTTCAGCCGCTAATAAAGGTAGATTTCAATCTCGTCTTGGTTTGCTGGGAAGCTCGGCGGCTCTGGGCCATCCGGGGAGTGATGAATTAAAGAGCGACCATTGCTGTCTACCAGCACCCGAAAGTTCCTGCTGTTAATATCGTTTTTTTTCCCCCCCTTCAAACAAATCAATTTTAATTAAAATCTCTATGATAAAACAGTCGTGAATCATCAGGACAGTCCAAGGAAAGTAAATTATGCGTAGCTTTCACGGCAAAGGAAAATATAGCAGAGCCTACTATGAGGTTATCGTTAGTGGCGAGAAGCTGGAGGCAGCGAGACAGGCAAATTGGAATTTAAAGTAATGATGTCCGTGAACGCTGTATGTACGTCACTTCATAGGTTCTGGGCTCTAGTTGCGGACCAAAGAACGGTACAATGTGTGAGTCAAAGTGGTTTAACCACTAACCCCTGATTATTTTATTAAGTCATTTTTTTCTCCTGTTTCAGCTGATGGCAGCAATGCTTAAATATATGGAAATAGCAGAGCCTGTTGATATTATGATTACTGTTAATATTAACGTTAATATTATTGGACCGTATTCAAAGATCCGTTTATGCGTGTGGTTGCGTGCGTATTTTTTAGAGTGGATTAGCTGCACATGCGTAGTAACTTTTTCCACGCACATTACGTAGTATTTACGGTACCGTAAGTACTTTAGGCACGGACTTGTGAATCGCACTTACGTATGGAGGGGCGTGGTTTTTATCCGTACGGTAGAAGTTATGTGAAAGTGGGTGGGGGAAGCACTTAAATGGGCATTTGAGAACGCGGTTGGATAAATACAAATGTACGTAAGTAACATATGCGCATAAGTGCACGTAGACTTAAGGGTGCCCTATGGAGGCGGAAGTCACCGAAAACCCGTCTGGGCGAGGGGAGTGTCAGAAGTGTTGCCTCGCTATGTGTGTGCGGAAAAACGCGCACGTAGTAATTTTAAAAATGATTAGCAGCTCTTCCGTCACACCCACGAGGAGGCTGGCCAGTGTGGTTTTGTTTTTGAGGCAACATTTAATATAAGCTCCGACCCCACTCTGGCCAAACGGACCTTATTTGTTTAAACCACACCCTCTTTTCCCACACTTTTTGGGCCGCAAATCAGGGCTATCCCTAGTAAATTAGGACAGTGTAAAATGTCGTCAACGCTAGGTCTTCTTTTTTTTTTCTTCTTTGTTTTTAAATAAACTCTCGCAATTTTAAAACTAAAAAATAACAACTCCATCAGGCACCAACTGCCACCCCTCGGTGACGTTATCTTCCAAATGCATCCAGTTGAAGGCCCAGTACAGGTTACGGGAGGTCCGACAGGGACCCTAACCCCCCCTTAAACCCACCCAGGATCATGCTATACCTCCTCGTGTCGGTGTTACGCCAATCAGTGCAGGAGTGTTCTAATGTATAACCGGACAAACAAACAGGCCAATGAACCTTATATATCAGATATATTACACTGCGCAGTGCAGAGAATATTGGTCATTCATATCCCTTTCTGACCCACATTCTAAATTCCCTAACACACAAGTATACATTCACTCAAGGATTCACTCTCACTTACTAACACAAGGTCACTCTCAAACCCTCACTCACTGTCCCTTGCTCACGTGCACTGAATATACAGGGAGTCACGCTGAGTTTTGCGCACGTATCAGGTTTTAGCCGTAGAAAGGGGATTATTTAAAAACACAGTAAAGGTATTTGTTTATTTGGGCTGGGAATGCAAGACACTTTATCCCGCAATCCTCAGGCACATATAAACTGCCCCTGCATGTGGGCTAAAGCATGCATTGCCCAGACCTGAACTGTCCCTTCTGCTCCTCTGCTGGGCACCTGGTTGTGATTGGTGAACTCCTGCCTAGCTCACGAGAGGCAGACATTCTCTAGTTGGGGATGTGAATCAAAAAATTTGATTGTATATGGGGTTTGTGGCTCGACTCATCTACTCTCTGGGCCCAGCTCTCCCGATATATCGCCCATCTAACTTATTTACATGTGCCAGCATTCTCCATTTTTTTTAATTGCGGCGGTAGTGCGGCTTAACCCTCAACCCTTCCCTAACTCATTTTCTGCAGCCTAACCCTAACCTTTCCCTTCAGCCCTAACCCAAACCCTCCATGCTCCGCAGCCTAGCCCTCCATGTCCTGCAGCCTAACCCTGACCCTCCATGCCCCGTAGCCTAACCTTGACCCACCATGCCCCGTAGCCTAACCCTGACCCTCCATGCCCCGTAGCCTAACCCTGACCCTCTATGGGCCGCACCCTAACCTTGCCGCAGTAGAAGCCGTTCCCAATAGCAATTTTCTCATTGGCAAGCATTTTGAACATGATGCGGTCACTCTTAACATGTTTGAGATAGGGTCGCACGGGCCGGCAACTGCAACCGTAATTTATGTGTCTTAGGTGAAATGGCGCCCCTGTTTTTCCTCATTTCCCCAATTTTCTAGAGTTTTTTGTATTTATTTTTGTTTTGCATTATTTGGAATTAACTTTAAGATATCAATAACAAATACCTGAAATAAAAAATGGGGTGTGTGTAACGTTACCTGCGCTATCCAGGGTTCCATTCGGTCTCCATTTTATGTGGGGGGACAGGTTAAAACGGAACTCCACGTGAGGAAGGGGAGTGGCCTCCCATGCATTTGCACAGTAGCGTGGATACTGCGAGGAATTCATATCACCACTCTGAACGCAGCGTCGTCCTTCTATCATTTTTAGTAGACACGGTTTAACCTATGTCTTAGCATGACCCTCATGATCTTACTGGCAATCACATCCTCGCGATATGAAAAACTTGTGTCTCTCCTACTCCACTAAAGTCTACTACGTTCCAATCACTACGGAGCAGGAGAATAAACGTGCATTGTAAAACCCTCTCTTGCCATTATTTGAAAAATGACACAGGACAGAAATTAGAGGTGGAACGGTAGAAAAATGTGTCCTTTGTGCTATGATTTTTCTTCTAAACCAAGATCTCAATGAAGTATGACATCAGTCAAAAATCAATAACAAGGTACTTTACAAAATAATGGATGAAGCAGGTAGAAAAGGGAATGAGCTTTTCTGAGAAATAATGCATGTCAGGCGATTGGAAGCATCCTAAATTTCTTGTGCTAACGAGTACATGTAACAGGAACGTGACTTGTACAGTGAAGTCCTTATAAACTGCCCATAGGAAGAATGAGAAAAATGCCTGATCGGCGACAACGGATTGGATCCAGGCGGCCGCTCTGTGCTCAGATAACGGATTTCCTCTGTTTCCAGCTTTGCATGCGAGCACGTGGGAGGCAGCTGCAGTCCCCGCTGCGATGGGCTGCTTTAAGAAATAGACACAGCTAAAAGTTCCTTTTCGGCTGTCTCTATTTGGAATAGGGGGCCTTTTCAGAATAATTTTTTTATGAATGGGGGAGTGTGCCGATCAGAATACTCAACCATTCATTATCACAGGGCCCCAATGGCTGCCAGCTTCGGAGAGGCGAGTAACTGCCCCGGCGACTTTACGTGTTTGGGGTAAGTTTAGGCTTCGGGGCATGGAGGGTTAAGGTTAGGTTTGCGAGGAATGGAGAGTTAGGGTTAGGCTATAGAAAAGTGAGGGTTAGCGTTAGGGTAATGGAAGGGGAGGGTTAGGGTTAGAATTAGGGCACGGGTTTGGGTAGCATTTTCAGGCTTACCTTTTGGAGCACTGGGGATCAATTGCTATGCCTCATCAAGACATAAGCAATCGATATCAAAGCCAGATTGAAACTGGGAGGCCACACCCCTTGCTGTCACAGAGTTTTGCGGCTGATCCTCCCTCACTTAAAATGGGGAAGGAGTAGATGTATGTATAGGGTCAAGCACCAGGCAGGCCTATACTGTACGCTTTGCATAACTCCCCCCACTTTACACTAACGCTAGCAACTGCCATCGGAACTAATAACAACAAAATTATTTAGGGACAACTAAAGAAAAGAAAACAAATTTAGAAAAAAGTTTTGAAACCTATTCAATATCCCTGTGACTTGGAAGCAGACATGCACCGCACTTCCAGTACAGATCTGGATTCTCTGGATCAAGCCTCCTGTACGGTTTGTGTAACCGCGCATTTTCTGGGGGGGTGGCGATACAGGACAGTTGCGGGTACTAGTGGGAGAGGGGATGTATTTACATTTTGAAGTGGAGGTTTACTAAGCGTCCTCTGACCTATCCAGCCCTGGAGCTGCTCTCATTTTAAGTGAGGACAGATCGGAAAAGTTAAGGTTAGAGTTAAGGGGCTGGAATGTAGGAATGCTCAGACGTACGGAAGTGTCTAACCCTGCCATACTGTACAACCTAAATGTTTAAGTAAGTTTGAGTAAGTGAAGGGAGCTGCCTCTCCTTGCCCACAAGGAAGGCTGGGTCCAGTGAGTAACCTACGTTGGATCCTTGCTGGCGCTATGTTTGTACCTATCCAGCCCTGGAGCTGCTCTCATTTTAAGTGAGGACAGATCGGAAAAGTTAAGGTTAGAGTTAAGGGGCCGGAATGTAGGAATGCTCAGACGTACGGAAGTGTCTAACCCTGCCCATACTGTACAATTTAAATGCCCCCCGCCTTCACTGCATAGAATCAATCGCACGCCCCCACGTATGGAAAGCTGAACTTTTGAAACTGAGCGTTACGATCATCTGATGTGTCCGTGATCAATGTGATCGTACTGGACACCAATGTGCCCAGTACGATCATACAGGCAGACTTACACACACTGCATATGTAAGATGCCATTAATAAGTGTGGATCCTGCCCTGGGAGCGTAAGTTTGAGTGAGTGAAGGAAGCTGCCTCTCCTTGCCCACACGAAAGGCTGGGTCCAGTGAGTAACCTACGTTGGATCCTTGCTGGCGCTATGTTTGTACACCTAAAGCAATGTAGATCTGGATCCCTATCCATGAGTATAGTGTCATTTGCGCAATGTGTTAGCGCCATGCTGCATATTTTTATTTTGCAGGAGGCTAAATTGGTAAATGTCACAGAGGGGTTTGGGCGCTGCCTCTAAATCAATGCAATTTTAATTTGTATAAAGGTTGAAATGAATGGAGTTAAAAACGATTCCACTCTGAAAATGATTTAACTATGTAGTAAGAAGCACAAAATCTGTAGTGTAGAGAGGAGTTCATACTTACATAGGGATAGACAGATCTGCTTCTGCCCATCACAGAGACTCCTGAAAAGGAAATTAGATTTTAATATTATTTTATTATCCTTTTTTTTATTCTTAAAGCTAGACTATAAACAGAGCATAAACAAAGCCTAAACAGAGCATAAACAAAGCCTAAACAGAGCATGGCATGCATCATAACGCACAAAAAATAAAAATAAAAAAAGGCTAGACTAAACATGGATAGCTTGGAGCAGAGAAGGGACAGGGGGGATAGGATAACAGCTTTCACATATATCAAGAGGTGTGACCAGGTACAGGTGGTTGCATTTTTTTAATGGAAGAACGTGAGGACATGTATAAACTGGAGGGCGGTAGATTTAGAGAAAATGTGCAAAAAAATTACTTCACTGAAAGGGGGGCTGAAAAGTTAAATAAAGTGGTAGTGGCTAATACAGTAGAACAAATTAAATATAAGGATATCCTAAATATTAGGTGCATAAAATAGATATTTGTCAGACTGGACAGACTTATCTGTTGTGACTTTTCTATAAGCTGTATTTAAAACTCAACTCTGAGCTTAGTGATAAGGGGCTGTATTCACACCTAAGAAGCTTCAGCTTAGCCGGGGAGGCGGGGGGAGCCAATCTCCGGCCGTAATTTCCTTCTTAAGGACACTACGCACGTTAAGATAAGGTAGCCCTATGGGATGTACCAGTGAGTTAGGTGAGGATCTGTGTGAATACAGCCCAAAGTAAGGTACAACAGCAAAACAAATCACCTAACTTTAAAACAGTCACATTTTGGACAACACGTCCTTAATTTAGCCAAATAGAAGCCTCTCCAGGCCTGAGCATAAGAACACCATGTTAGTGGTAATCAGAGTTTTTCTCAGTTGAGGGAACCCTTGGGATCTCATTCAATTTTTCAAGGCCATTGCTGAGCTGTCCTCTTTTTGTAAATCGTTGGGTCAAAACAATTTCATAAGGGAGCAGGTACATGAATTGGCAAGTGAAAAACCTTCAATTATTCTTCTGCATTCTTTTCACCTAGCTGTATTCGGAGGCTCCTCACTTGTAAAGTCATGATTCAGAGAGAGGCTGAGCTATGCTGCCGTGAAAGGACCAGTTCTCTGACCTAACTGAACTCATGGCATCCCCCTGTGCGTGCGCAGCATCACAATATTTGGAAACCACCGTTCTATGTTGTCGAGGATGTTCCTTACACAAAAAGTCAACCAAATTCCTTCTGTACATCTCTACAGCGGAATTATGGGCCAGATCTAGACCAGACTTCCGGTTTTATCCCAAGTTCCGGATTACGCCCATTCTTTCGAATTGCACATGGCCATATCTGCACTAAATAATTGGAAAACATTTAACCTCGTTCAAATTTAAGAGGCATGACGGGCCCGACCAGTTCCGGTCGCTACAGCGACAATAAGACAATGCTACAGAAGGTAACATTACAAAAGATTTAAGGTCACATAATACCCCTTAAAAAGTATATAATTATTTCTTACTTTACCAAAAAATATATTACATTATGGTGCAATATATTTATTAGAGACCGCATTACATGCATTTGTTGCATTTGTCGGAAAACATAAGTAGAATCCATTCTCTATCAGGGGTTTTGGTGTAACGCATGCAATGACTCATGTGATGTTCTGTACAATGATTCCTTCATGTAATTCACAAGGGGAATATCTCTGCATGCTTCCATGCACACACATATCAAACACCCAAAAGCTTCAGTGGGGAAGTATATAACTCACCGCACCATCATTTGTGTCCGTTAATGTGTGTGATGTGCCCCGGTTCTTGTGGTTACCCGTATATTCCTTGCTCTGCATTATAAGACGCACAGACTTATTACAAGTTTGTGACAGGAGATGGAGGAAATTAATCATTGACTTGTTTTACGCTTTGTGCACTGTGTGTGAGCCGAACGCCGACACTGTATTCCCAACGCCCACTTTTCTCATTGACCGGCTCCCACTCACCAGCTCAGATCTGTCAGAAAGAAATGACTCGGTATCAGGTGGAGCCAGAAGAGGGCGCTGCCCGTGGGACTTACCTGGACGGCGCAAAATGATTTCCTATAAACGATAGGCACAAATGCTAATATGATATGGGGAGCACACTGTCCGGGAGGGATGTCATGGTCTCCGACCTATCACACCCACTGACAAGGACGGTTTTGTCTAATCTTAGACATTACAGTCTGCATACTGAAGCGCTGTATCAGAATTGTGAGACGTTTAGTTGCAAACTGTGGTTAAAGCGGACACACCCGCAAAATGGATGCTATATCCGCCCTATTAACAGCGATACACATCCATCTTCTGTTACATATGGGCTCACCCTCATTTAGTGACCCCAGGAGACATAAAGGTACAAATCGATGCCTAAAGATGTCGCGATTGCGTCATTAAATCTGGTGTCATTTCAGCCCACATGGTATTAGTCGGAACTCCCTGCAGCTTCTTCAGTAGCATTGTACCTTAAGCCTTGATGGCGCGAGATTACGAACAATGGATCTGATGCAGATTTAAGTGCTAAATCCGTATAATATCCTGCAATGTGGAGGCCAACACATGGATTTGGCATCCAAAATTCTGCATGCAGGAGTGCAAGCCCCTCCCCCTGCTCTCCTGTGTGCGCAATTCATTTCTGTGGACAGGACCCTTGTATTCAGCGCTCATCTCTGAGAGTACTGAATTCTACACAAGGGTTCAGCCAAGTCCTTACTGTCCATAAATACTTACGCTCACCCAACACCGATGCTAAAATATTGAGCATGCGCATTATCTATTCACTGCTGACTTACACACACAGCCTACATAAGACAAACGATTCTCTTAGTTCTAGAACAAGCCCCTAATTATGTAATGATCAAACATACGCTCTACTCTGATGATCCTCACTGTTGACCGAGGACCTGATTCACAGATAAGAAGCTGCTGCTATTTCTGTGCGTATTTTTAGGAACGGTGAGCATGTGTAGTACCTTTATTTAGGCAATCGTTCAGAATGATTTATGTAAGAAGGGGGCGTTCCAGGCCGAGTTAAGAAGAAACATAAGAAAAGTGGGTGTGGGAAGTCATTTTGATGGGGTTTCCGAGGCACGGTTTGCAAAGAACATGCGCATTTTTTCTACTTAAGAGCAAACATACGCACAGGCATCTGATTGGTTGCTATGGGCAACATCTCCAAACCCGCAGTTTAGTAAATCTGGCCCTTAGAATAACTTAGTATTGCCACCCCTTGGGGGACTATATGTTGCTGGTAAGATAAAAAAAGGTTGCAGTTACCAGCTGGCACAACATAGATGACTATGGAGCAAGTGTCACACATATGAAGCCTTTACAGCTAAGGTCTCCTGTTTGTAGTGCACTTAATGAGCAATACCAAATATGGTCCAAGCTCACTAACTGCAATAATCTCAACTCCATGTGCTCATAAATACATTCATGTCATTAGAAATTGGATTGAACCTGTACAGATTTAGGGCTACCACGTATCACGTACCACTTTGCATCCCGGAACAATCGTCTGACCTGCAGCTTCTGTTAGAACATGACAGCATGGTCGTACCAAGAGACTGACTCATATCCATCTACAAACAAAAGAGGCGTCCGAAACAATTAGCCTTGTCTGACTGGAAGTGGATACGATTATTTTAAACTAGAGAGAGCCAGAAGGATTTATTCAGGAGCCAGGGAAAATGTGCATTCATGGTCTCCAAAGAAATAATTAGAAAGAGTTAGGTGCCAGGACGCACGTAAAGCACTGGGAACCTGGGTGCTGGACCCCGCACTAAAATGTGTAAATGTTCCTTTTTGCAATGGTCTCTATAGGCTGGATCCAGACTGAAGTAAGTGCTTGAAATGAGTTACTCCTGGGCTAAACCATGTTGATTGCAGGGGGATTCAAGGTAATTGTATTCTTTGCATGCAGGGATATATCTCTGAATTGCTTACTGCACACAGATACTGACCAGCTTTACTATCACACTGTTATTTAGACTTGGGATAGGAAACATCACCTCTCAACTCTAATACTGTTTCCAACAGATGAAATATGACTCCCCCTGCAATCAACATGGTTTAGCCCAGGAGTAACTCATTTCAAGCACTTACTTAAGTCTGGATCCAGCCCTAAATGACTCTGTATATGCGGACAGAACTGGTATGAACCTCAGGCAAACTCCGCTCCTTCCCTTCCATGACACACGCTTTTGTAAATACTCAGTTAATTAGGCGTCTACTGTGGCATAATTAAACTACGCAAAGTATATTTTAGGCTTAAGACATTTAAATTAATATTTATATTGGAGCCTTATACCAGTTCAAGGTGTGGTTTGCCTCTATGATGATCTTGCGACAGCCAGCAATTGCCGGCAGTCTCCATTCTGGAGAGCGGTGGTACTGGAGTCCCAGGGCCATGAAGATTACTACAGCAACAGCTAAGCCCTTCATCCTAACCTTAACCCTCACCTAACTCTATGTTTCCTGCAGCCTAATCCTAACCATCCCCTCTCACTACCCTAACCCTACCACCTCCTTTCCTGGCAGCCTGACCCTAACCCTCCCTTACTTGCAGCCTGACCCAAACCCTCCCTCCACTGCAGCCTGACCCTAACCCTCTCTCCCCTACAGCCTGACCCTAACCCTCCCTACCCCGCACAAAGAGTTTACTCACCTGTCCCTTGGTCTGGCGATAGCAGCGGTGAAGGTGTGGTGGAGGGATATCGTCCTTTCCAAAGGTGAATGGGTGAAGTATGCCGAACGGCATACTCACCCATTCTGAAAAAAAATGTAGAAAAATCGTAAGTATTCAAAAAAGGGACATCCGAAAAAGGAACTTTCGGATGTCCCTTTTTCGGAAATCAGATTTTCTAGGCAGAGAATACAACCGCTTGAGGACTAACCTTAACCTTACTCTTCTTGAGCCCTAACCCTAACCTTGCCCTTCTTGAGCCCTAACCCTTACCTTCCCCTTCCTGAGCCCTAACCATAACCTTCCCCTTATTGATACCTAACCCTAACCTTCCCCTTCCTGAGCCCTAACCATAACCTTCCCCTTCTTGAGCCCTAGCCTTCCCCATTTAAAGCCCTAACCATAACCTTCCCCTTCTTTCAGCCCTAACCCTCCATGTCCCGCAGCCTAACCTTCCCTTTAAGCCCTAACCCTCCCTTCTTGAGCCTGCCACAGTCAGTCACTATTGGGAACAGGCCCCATACCCAATACTATTTTCTATTTCCATATTCAGGAATGATACAGCTACGATTTAGCTGGCGGCTGTATCATTGTCACAACCTAGTCATTCGGGCAGACTGCCACATCTCCAGTTCAAGTAGGTGTATCACATCACAACTATTTTCGGAGTTAACCTACATGTCGGACAACAAATGGGGGCTTGCTGTCAGTCTCCTTCTTGAATTCATAGGGTCCGAGGTTAAGATGAGCCAATCTTTGCTTGGAGTCTTCGGATAACTCGCATATTCGTCTGTTTGTATAAGGAGATGGGGAACGGGATTTGGAGGCTATGGTAGGCTGCTCATATCTTCTGGAGTGGGAGAATGAGCCACTCTTCCGGGCTGGCGTGACAGGCTGTGGATGAGAAAACGGATTGCAAGACGTTGTACACAGGACTGTATAATATGGATTGAGACGCATTTGTTCTATACAGAGCAAAACAAAATAGTGGTCAGTGAGCTATGCAAAAATAGGACTAATGCAACGCTCTGACCCCTTATCTTTAAGTGTACGGAGCGGAATGATAAAATGATCGGATCTTATAACCGGATTGTCCATCTTCCCAAATATGCAACTTCTTGAATGGGTACAAGAATCAGGCAGCGTACTGCTACCCTGTGACAATGCACCCAACTATCTGTCTGGACCAGGGCTCGACAAATACTGTCACCATGGCGGCCAGATTTTGGGACCTGGTATCCGGAGTGTCACAAAGGAAAAACCGCTAGTTCATCCATGGGGTGACCCGACGGCCTCCTTCCCTTCTCGCCTGCTGAAATGACTGGGACAGAAGTTTCAGCGGGCGAGGGATTAGTGATCGCAGGAGGGGACCTCCTCTGTGGAGAAGCCGCAGTCTCCACATGACTTTCGTTATTAATAAACCCTGGCACATAAGTTTCTATTGTGGCACCTAAGTTTGGCGAAATTCTGCTGAGCCCTGGGCGGGATAACGTAGTGTTCAGTGTGAATTGGAGTCAATGGTACATATACAGACTTACTATACTGCTGCACGTCCAGGATTCTGTAGGTCATTCTCCTTGCTCGTACGGACTTGCATTCCAGTCCCCCTACCCGGATAGTAAGAATCTTGTACTATTTCTATACACCCCTCACTCACACAAAGCGTACACGCTTTGCCATTCACGCCCTGCCGTTGGACTGGTTGGTCCCAGGACAGAACTCTGGATCCATATTGATCACAGGAATGTAGCCCGTGCGCTGCTTCCAAAAAGCGATCCTGCGGGGAAGGGAGTCTCAGGGTTAGGCTGCGGGGAAGGGAGTCTCAGGGTTAGGCTAAGAGTCTCAGGGTTAGGCTGCGGGGAGAAGAGTCTCAGGGTTAGGCTGCGGGGAGAAGAGTCTCAGGGTTAGGCTGCGGGGAGAAGAGTCTCAGGGTTAGGCTGCAGGGAAGGGAGTCTCAGGGTTAGACTGCAGGGAAGGGAGTCTCAGGGTTAGACTGCAGGGAAGGGCCCCCTAGGGTTAAGCTGCGGGGAGAAGAGTCTTAGGGTTAGGCTGCGGGGAAGGGAGGGTTAGGGAACTGGCTGGGAGAGAAAGAACCTTTTCGAAAGAGGGCAGTGCACAGCAGCGACCTACACTCGTTACTTACCTTCTTCCCTATTTTACTTTCCAAGCTGAAAAATAACAACTTCAGCTCCGGAATTTTCCGCTTAAACCTGAAAGTCTTAGGGGACGATCTAGAAGGGAATTCTTTATTTTTCCTGTGAGGGGTATTACGGTCATTGACTTCTGTCGACATTATGAACATTTAACATAAAATCTATCGGCCATGTGGAGTTGACCAAATAATGTCTAGCAAGGTGAGAGCCCTGTAAAACAGTGTGTATGTATCAGTAAAATGGGCACAAAATGGAGTAAATAAGTGATAGATGTATAGTTTGTAGCAGAGAGGGAGGGGGGGTATGATAGCAGCATTCAAATAAATGAAGGGATGTAACCAGGTACAGGAGGATGGGTTTGTTCAAAGGAAGAGAAGTAATAGGACACGAGGACCTGTGTATAAACTGGAGGGTGGTAGGTTTAGAGGAACAGTGCAGGAAAGATGACTTCATCGAAAGGGTGGTTGACAAGTGGAATAACCTCTTATCTGAGATGGTTGAGGCCAACACAGTAGAACAATTTAAGCATTCTTGGGATAAATATATAAATATCCTGAATCTAAAATTAAATTAAGGGTCAAATAGATTCTAGGATCAGCATGGTTTAAAGAAACAAAAGAAATCAACTGGGCAGACTGGATGGACCAAGTGGCTTATCTGCCGTCACTTTCTAAGTTTCTATATCCCCCTTTATAAACACTAAATACCTAGGCACAACAAGAGATAAAACTAAGGAAACAGGAACTTTTCAAGTGCATACAGCTGACCGCTTCAATTACATCAAACATCACTACAGTTTCAATGTCTTTGCGGTAAAACCACTTACTGTTAATTAAAGTCTAATTGAGCTGTCTACTTTCTTTAGCGTAGAGAGATCCATGGCAGTAAACTTGTTGGCGCAAATAAATAAAAAATAATCAGGATCGTTCCTTATTTAATAGAAAAATACCCTTTACTTGGCGCTCTTCTTGCATAATACTGCTTGTCATTACACAAACAAGAAGAAGCGGCATAAAAGCGCATACTGACCTTTTTGTGCATTCTCTCCTTGTAGCTGGGTCAATGTTCAAACGTACGTTCTCCAACAAATCCCTGGAGGGGGCAGAAAAAAAAGCAATAATTAAACATCAAGGTCCAGAACAGAGGGCTCCATCACAGGTAAACATCAGCCCGTGTAACAAACGGGTTGTCATTGTGAAGCGTTGCCTTTGTAAGCTCCAGACTTTAATAAAAGATAATTAAAAAAGACAAAAAGGACCTGTAGGAAATGTCAAGCAGATAACATTTGCATTCCTGATGATTCAATTACAAATGATTATATCGCTTTGTACAACAATTAAGATCTGATTTTTTTTTTTCCAATGCTTGTGTTGTAAAGACTAAGAGGCATGGTTAATAGCAATAACAAAAAAAAATAATGACTGTTCAAATGAAAATAATAATAATTAAAATGCAATATGCCATCAAAACATACCATTCTTCTTATACCTAAGTATTAAATAGAAAACATGCATTATTTGATTGCATTGTTTGATGGAGATCCCCATGACACATGAATAAAAGGAGCTTCAGATGCCAACAAGAGGTTTTGTTAAAATGTAACTGTTTTCAAAGTTTTCGGTAACGTTGGCAAAAAACTAGAGCAATTAACGAAAACAGCATGAAATCACAGAAAGTTCTGCTAGAGGCCTTCATGATATCGGCATCATTCACTACATGTGTTTCATGCAATAATTGTATGAAAATGTAAAAAAAAAATGGCACTTGCCCATAAAACCATACAATTTTTCTTAAAAATAACAGGCTGTCCTAAGCAGGAACGCAGTGTTAACGTAGACGGCAGGAAGTAGTCATATATCACTTTCTGTTGATGCTCCCAGTATTATTCAATACAGGGATGGATCAACAGACAAAAGATTCTTTGGAAGAAAGGAATAACTTTTCAATACACATCCTGTGTTGTGGATACAATCTTCCGTTGTTTAGGTGTGAAGTTTGTCTGGCTAATTCAATACACATCTGGAAACAGAAAGGTGTCATGTGTATAATCACGTCTAGTACTAACGTCACCATAAATATTTTGGCGTCTATATTTGACAATTATCGGAAAATGCCCATACGCTATGCAATTTTACAAGACATTGGGAGCTTTGGGCTGATTTAAATCAAGCATATCAAAAGATGAGATGAGCGCTTTAGGGTCGATTATTAGCTGCTCGGCCAAAAAATCGTGACCATATACTTGAGCGATAATTTGGCTGATCACATGATAATTGGATAATCAGGCAGATAATCGCTCTATTGTAAGACCAGCTTAAGCGTGCAGCTCACCACTTAACATATTGTGACCACTAGGGGGCAATGTGTTATTTGAACCAACTAGATAATAAGCAAAGAAAGAGGGACCAGTCAGTGCCACAAAATAGTGTTTACAAAAGGTGGACTTATAAACAGTAATAACGCATTGAAAATGTATTTTGCTTGGCAGGTAGCAGTTGCTAAATGAAAGGACACAAGGCTTTGTTATATTAATGTTTAAATGAAGCTATAACAAGCTGGATTCATTTTTTACTGTTAAACATCGGCATCTATTAGAAACCTTGATCAACCGCGTTTTAACGCTAACATTAACCATCCAAATTTATTAGGCTTTGATATGATAAATTTTACATCTTTTCAATAAAACCCATTTTTTACTGCTTAATATTCTATTACATCTGAAAACATGCAGATAGACTAAACATATTAAAACATACAAAGTGCAGAGAGATACATAGAAACATAGAAAGTGACGGCAGATAAGAGCCACATGGCCCATCTAGTCTGCTCATTTGTTTATTCAAAACTATACTGACCCTAGACCCTATTTACCCTCAATTTGGTTTACGATTTAGGATACCCTTATATTTATCCCAAGCATTTTTACATTGTTGTATTGGCATCCAAGCTATACATGTTTATTCCTCTAGTCATTCTTGGTATGTTTTGGGCACAGCCCTTGCACCATTTTAGTTGCTCTTCTCTGCTCCAAGCTATACATGTTTATTCCTCTAGTCATTCTTGGTATGTTTTGGGCACAGCCCTTGCACCATTTTAGTTGCTCTTCTCTGCTCCAAGCTATACATGTTTATTCCTCTAGTCATTCTTGGTATGTTTTGGGCACAGCCCTTGCACCATTTTAGTTGCTCTTCTCTGCTCCAAGCTATACATGTTCCGTTCCTCTAGCCTTTCTTGGTATGATTTGTTACAAAGGCCATGGACCATTTTAGTTGCTCTTCTTTGCACAGTCTCTAATGTATTTATGTCTTTCTGGAGATATGGCCTCCAGAACTGAACACAGAATTGAAAATAAAAAAAACGAGTGTTTGGAACAATATTGTGTTAGCATGTATTCTCCCACAATCAAGGCATATCCTTACAAAGCACATTGCACCGTTTGATCTGATCTTTTAAAACGGACTAATTTGATCAATTATGGATAAACCGTGCATTTCTAACATTCACAAGCACAGTGGCTCGTCGAGTAGCACTTGTGTCTCACAGTGCGGAGGTCATGAGTTCGATTAGCAGGCTACGCCTTATCTGTGTGGAGTTGTATGTTCTCCCCGTGTCTGTGTGGGTTTCCTCATGTTATTTTGATTGTGAAGCAAAGTGCGCGTAAAAACGGCTATTATGGTAGCCAAATTATGAAGATTTTATTACGCACCTCTATAGGGTTGCATTTAAAAATATTTGCTAAAAAATTCACACAATTATCTTCACAACCATAATATGGTGGGCCTCGTGCTGAATTGAATTGGATCCTTAGAGCTATTGTTCTTTCTGCGGCAAATTACTTTGGGAGTAAAGGTATGAAGGCTTCTAAAGTAGAAAAATGGGAGGTGTTGACCATGCTTTTTGGAGCTCCTAATTTTACACAATCAACGATATCCCGGTGACTATAGAAAACAGCATTGTCACATAATCTTCACGGAGACCATTCCCATTTTGGGGGAGTGTATATCATAGCAGCAAAGGTTTATGGGAACCATTTATAAACAAGTCACAGAAAAATAGAGATCAGTGTGTATGGACGCATCGTGCTTCAGCTCAGGGCTAGGACCCTTACTACAGATCTGACAAGACGTCACTTAAAACTTCAGTGTGTACCCAGCCTTAAAATGATAAGATTGACCTAATAATTGCATAAGTGTGTACCTAGCTATGGACTGTGTCAAATGTTTCTTGTATTAATAAGGATGCTGGAAATGTAACACGCCACTTTGATAATCAGTGCAAGTGAGAAGGGCCAGATTTATTAAGCTGCAGGATTAGAAAAGTGGAGATGTTGCCCATAGCAACCAATCAGATTCTAGCTGACATTCTCTAGCATGTAATAGGAAAGTGAGAGCTAGAATCTGATTGGTTGCTATGGGCAATA
>WWET01002655.1:89190-99366 GCA_011038615.1 Limnodynastes dumerilii | reverse complement strand
GGGGTTAGGTCTGTATAGTGGGTGGGGGGAGGGATGGGGAATCTATGTGCGAACTTTCCCTCCTTAAATGGGAATATATGTATGGGTAGTTAAGGGTGTCCTGTGGCATAAGTGCCGTTAGGCAATCAAATAAAAAAATGGAGGCGGGGCTTGGAGCAGGGAATTTGGTGCAGATACATGTGTATTCGCTCCTATGGATCACTCACTGATGTGTGAATCCGACCCCCTGTCAGCTAGAAGAATGTCTATCAGTTAACCCTTTTAGAATTAAATGCCAGCAAGTTAACTGTCGGCAGTCCGAACAGCGGCGGGAACAGCGGCGGAACAAACACTCTAAAAACCAATGTAGGATTATTCCATGTGCAAAACTACGGGAAAAATATTAATTAATGCAAACAGCAAAAGCTTCCCGATATCTCAATGAATAAAAATCCTAAGAGAGGCCATTCTGAGTTTTACAACACTTCTATAAATCAGGAGAGAAAAACAATTTGCTTTAATGACATAGTATAGCTGACGAACGGATGATTGATGGATGGAGAATTGAAAGGCGATGTTCTTCTGAAAGCAGGATGCAACATAACAAGACACGACTTCCCTGTTCAGCTTAATGTACAGATAGACCGTGTCATGTGACTATGCTCTGCCGTAATGGAACTGAATTGCGATTTTATGCTTATTCAATTAAAAAACTTTAATTGAGCAACATATGTTAACTGCACAGCATTGTGCTAGAGGTGACCTGTATTAAAGTCCTCTACAGTCTGTACCTTGTATATATCTGCTGCTTCAATCCTGACCCTCTACGTAAAGTAACATCCTACAAAAACGGTAGGCATCACATAACGAGAATGGAAGACTCCTTGCCCAGTGCTGTGCCCATAAATATACCTCGTTAATTGGAGCGCTGAAACATTCCACAAAAAAAGATTGATGTCTATTCTGCCGTCAAGGGAAGAAATTATCAGCTATGAGTAACGGAAGAATTAATAGCTACAATAAATGTGATAAAGTACCTTGAACTGGACAGGTTTAATACTCCAGAAAAAAGGATAAAGAACATTTTTAAGAAACATTGCATTTATCTTAAATAAAACAATGAATATCTATTAATTAGTGTCTGCTTTTATTTTAAAATACCTTTTCAAGGCCACAAAATGAAAAGATTTTCATGGATCGACCACCACATCCAAATTGCTACCTGCAAACAACTTATTTTCCAATAACCATGGGCCAGATCTAGAAATAAGAAGGTGAAAATTTACACCTGGGCAAAACCATGTTGAATTTTAGGGGGAGTCAAATTAATTAAATTCTTTGTATGCAGGGAGAACGCTTTACTTTTACTTATTGCACACAGATACTGACCATCTTTACTATCACACTGTTATTTAGACTTGGGTTAGTATACATCACCTCTCAACTCTAACTCTTCTTACAACAGATGGCATTTGCCACCCCTGCAATTAAACATGGTTTTGTCCAGGTGTAACTTTCCACTTGTTTTCCATTTATTTCGAAACCCTGGATCTGGTCTTATCTGTCCATCCGACACCAGATTCCCATGGGATGCAGTTTGTTATTTCCAACATAATACGTGTTGCAAATACGTACGTGAGCGGATAACATCGGTTACATGGATAAAAGTTAAGGTAGGGTTTGGAAAGTGGATCTGGGACAAAATACGTACATTCAAGGGGTGTGCCAAGGGGAGTGTATAGAAGTTACGCACGCGTAATTACGCTACGCGAGTAAACGTATTGCAAGCGGAGTTCTGGATCTACCCCAATGTTTATAATATTTTCCAACAGGACAGTGGCATCAGAAAGGTTGGTGTCACCGGGTGTGGAAACTCTTGGGGCCAGATTTACTAAGCTGCAAGTTTGGAAAATTGGAGATGTTGCCAATAGCAACCAATCAGATTCTAGCTGTCATTCTCTAGTATGTAATAGGAAAGTGAGAGCTAGAATCTGATTGGTTGCTATGGGCAACATCTTCACTTTTCCAAACCCGCAGCTTAGTAAATCTGGCCCCTAGTGTAGGTTGTAATGTGCTGATGAGCAGACTAACTGTGACCACTTCCACATGCTAAAGTTCTCCTGTTCTCCAGAGTGCCATGGAATCTCCGATTAAGCAGATGCCATTTTGACATTGCACTTTAAAATATTTCTATGCTGTATACACTGAGAAATGATTGTCATTGTCATTTTTGCTTGATATATAGACCAGCTCCTCTGAATGCTTGGTCTTGTATCAGAACACTACAGTACATTAGTAGTAGAGAAGAGGCTGTTGCTTTAACAATTTATGCCAAAATTTATTTGGGTGTAGTTCTTTCATTTCACCTCTGTCTGACCTGGAATTTTTAGCTGTTTCTAAAGTAATCCTTTGAGGGAATCTAAGACACTAGCTTCATATTCATATAAGGTTAAAAATTCATAGTAAAGGTGTGGAATAAGACTAAATAAATAAAAATGACCAACTAAAATACTTGTGTCAGTGGTAGGCTTATGTTTTTAAAAAATTACAGATATGTCTACTAAACACGTCTACTCTCCTTCTTGGAAATTAAAAAGCTTTATGTAAATGTGTTCTACTTTGGACAAGATAACGAGATATGGGGGGATTTCCGATTAGGAACATATGGGGTTTAGTTGCTGGGGCGTGGCCTGGCCCAATGAAGAATAGCACAAAGGGGATGCCTGTAACCTGCATAGCCTCAGGACCTCTGTGCTAGCCACAATTCTGCATCACTCAGGTTCCCAACAGAGCCCAGTGTCAGAACTTCTGGTTTTGATCCCTTTGTAGTCTATCAGCCATAAGGACAAGCACGTGCCATGTAATGACTTCTACCAGAATTATGCTTAGTTAAACGGGTGTTAAATGTTAGAGTTCCCGGGGCAAAAGAAACACCAGATGGAAGGTCAATATAATATTATATTAATAAAGCACTTAGCAATATAGCACTATATTAGAAACTACGAAGGAGGAAGGGTTCTAGGAGTCACTTGCAATGAGAAAGGCAAGTCAGATGCTTTGCTGCAATTGGAAAGAGAATAGTGGTAATGCCACTTTCGGTTGCAGTCCCAGGTTAGAAAGTCTGATTTCCAAAATAGGGACATCCGAAAGTTCCTTTTGTCCCTATTTCGAATACCCCTTTATACCCGATCGGAATACTCACCCATTCCGTTTCGGAAACGCCGCTGCTACCCCAGGACCCGGACCACGGGAAAGGTAAGTAACTGAATGGCTGTATTACTCACCAATTACCATGTACGTCTTGGGAGGCCTCTTCACACTGACTGGTGAATGGCTGTATTACCCACCAATTACCATGTAGATCTTGGGAGGTCTCCTCACACTATTTGGTGAATGGCTGCTTTACTTACCGATTACCATGTACGTCTTGGGAGGCCTCTTCACACTGACTGGTGAATGGCTGTATTACTCACCAATTACCATGTACGTCTTGGGAGGTCTGATCACACTAATTGGTGACTGGCTGTATTATTCACCAATTACCATGGACGTCTTGGGAGGTCTCCTTACACTAATTGGTGTATGGCTGTATTATTCACCAATTACCATGTACGTCTTGGGAGGCCTCTTCACACTGACTGGTGAATGGCTGTATTATTCACCAATTACCATGTACGTCTTGGGAGATCTGATCACACTGATTGGTGACTGGCTGTATTACTCACCAATTACCATGTACGTCTTGGGAGGCCTCTTCACACTGACTGATGAATGGCTGTATTACTCACCAATTACCATGTACGTCTTGGGAGGCCTCTTCACACTGACTGGTGAATGGCTGTATTACTCACCAATTACCATGTACGTCTTGCGAGGTCTGATCACACTGATTGGTGAATGACGGTATTCACCAATTAGAATACAAAATAACTAAATGGATAACCACTCAGCTGCGCTCAACACCTGCTGCAATTTGGATCCTGGAGAGTCCATAAAAGCAATCTAAAATTATATAGGCAGGAACCAAAAACTGAGCTGGTTAAAATAACTAATTCTCTCTAAAATCTATAAAATCTATAAAAACAAACGACATACAGGTTGATATAAAACCAATTGTGAAGTTATATTATAGACATAGAAGAAATTCAAGAAGATTCTTGATCATAATTGTCTTTTCCAATGTTCCCAATATTGTCCACAAATGTTCCTCCCAATCCCCTTCCGTATTACCTCAGAGGGATGGTAAGGAAAAAGACAAGCATTAAGGAAACATATAAAACTTTACTTGAATCAATAAATAATAATAATAACAACACAATGTAACCATACAATATAGTAAAAATTAATTTCCATACCAGCTCCTATCAATACACTATAAGGAACAATGACCGGGGGGAACACATACTAGTTACTATTGTATAAACAATATTAAAATAGTCCACATATCAAAGACAGACTCCGATACCAGGGAAGGCGGCTGATTCTTCCGGAGGTGTTAGCAAAATAGTCCGGACCCGCTGGATGGTAAACCCCACGGAGAAACCGCTGCTATCGATGCTGGGAAGGAGGCGACCCACCATTTTCCTCCCTTACTCCAAAAACATGCTGGTAGGTTAATTGGCTGTTGAATAAATGTGTGTATGTATGTGCTATTAATATAATGGCACTTTATAAAAACCTATATTAAAAAAAAACCCTTCAATAAATAAATCTTAAAATCTAGCCAAATATTGGGCTTCATTTACTATTATTAGCAAGCGAGTGCTAATGAAGGAATCCAGGCTCTCTGCTCCTCGCAGCGAGCCTGGAAACATCGCTGGCCAGATTTACTAATACGTACCTCTCTGGTGAGGTCAAGCAATGGTCTGCGGGACTTTCGTTGGAGATGTTCAGTTTCTCTCAGAAATGTAGTCCCAGCACATGCAGAGTAGCTATTTTTTGGGACTTTAAAAACTTCAAGTCCCAAATGTATGATAAACTATGCATGCAACGGGTCTTAACTCCAGGGAGAGAGACGCAGAGCGCCGGGCAGGTGTTTAACTCTTTATTTCCTTTTTTGTTTGTTTGTTTGTTTGTTTTTCTTTTTGCCCATTGGAATACCCATTGGTGTTCCTTGTTCATATGATCAAAGAATACCATTGGTGATTTCAGTGGGCAAAATATATATTTAAATGTATAGAATTGTTTACATTCTGTGTATTCCAGCGGTCTCCCTATACATACCCCCCCTTCCCTCCCCCCAATAACAGCTATTTGTCGGAGCAAAAGTGGGGTATATGGCGCTATATAAAGTATTAGTGCAGATTGTTAAAATCCGCTGCTACATTAAGTAAATATAGGGATCTGTTGGCCCACATTCATTAGAACGGGCCATCGAGCTAGGACACTAATGATCGCCATTATGATCTTTTCATTGTCAATAGCAATGACTTCATTTTCTGGAGATAAAAGCGTGAAAACGGTCTTAATCTCATGAAAACAAAGTCATCGCCATTTTCTAAACGGGGCCCATTGTTCTTTTTGTCTTGTGTGTGCAGCTATGTGTTTTATAGTTTTACATGCTTCAAACACCCCTTTGATTTTCGAGTACCTTACGTGTATTTATATTAGAGCAGGAACCTCAACTTTCCTTCAGTTTGTGAGACAAATTCTCGTACCCCAGCTTTATTTATCTCAGACAAAGACAAAACTGTTTTCAGATAAACCGAGCGACAGTTGTTCTGCCAATTTATTCTAATCACGTCAGTAACATAATGCACCCTAATGAAGAAATTTGGACAGCGGTGACACACTGTTTTGGTTGTTCTGAAATGGCCATCCTTCAACTTGTCTATAGTTAATTTTTTGGCAACTATCTTGTCTGTTTTTTAAACACTAATACAAATGGTGTCTGCTAAATAACATTGACACCCAGCGGCTCAATAATATTGAAAACAGCAATGTATCACACGACTCTCTGTTGGATAGACCATTTAAACATTTCCCATCCTCTTCTTTGCTGATTACTCACACTGTGCTTGTACAAAAATACAAGAAAAACAATAGAAAAGAACACACGTAAAACAATGAGATCATTAATCATTTTGATTGTGGGGAAGAGGAATTTGGATCTACTTACATAAATAAGTTAAATTGGATTCAAACCACAGGAAGAAAATGACAGTGTAAGAAAGCCTAAGGTCAGCCGACCATAATATAAACAATGATTCAATAGAAAAGGTTTTGAAGTCGTTCCAAATGTTTCTAAATGAGGCTGGAAAAGTCTTCATCTGGCCTTCAACAGACCTTAAGGTTGGTGGTGGTGGTGCCAGGTCATGCACTATATTGGTTACTCTTCTTGGTACTGGCTCTAATGTATTTATGTCCTCCTTAAGATATGGGCCCATATTCATACCTAAGAAGCCTCTGCTTCTTAGGTGCGGAGTTTATCAAAATGACCTACTACACATCCGTAATAGGTCATTTACGCAAACTGTTACAAAGATTAGGCAAATGACCTACTATGCAACCCGGGTCCCGGTTCTCACTGAAAGAAGCTGATTGGGGGGAGTTTGAACCTCACTTTGACCTCATCTTTGTGCGCCCAAAAAAAGTCCTCCTTAAATGACTTTATCTTTTGTCAGCCAATCACAGCTCTTCTTGTGATGACTCACACTAATGCCAGGGCAGACCTGTGTTAAGTGTGATGGGCTTGACCCGGGAATTTCCTGTGTCTAAGCAGCAGTGTGAACGGGGTCTCAGGAGCTGGGCTTATGTGTGCCCCGGCAATAACATGGGTCAAAAATCCCGGGATATTGCCGGGGCAGCAGTGTGAACATGGTATAAGAAAGAGGCGCGTAATGACGCCTGGAGGAGTGATTAGGCAGAAATGGGAGGGGGGAGGGATATAGATTAGCCAGGGAGGGCGGGAATAGTCGGGGAAAGGAAAGGTTTGTGCGTAGATAAGAAGGAAACTACGCATGGTTAGGTAAGGTAGCCCTATGGCACTTGGTGACTGGAGAAATAGGTGCGGTTAGATGTGTACCCGAACCTACAGTTCACACACACAAGTGTGAATCCGGTCCCTGGCCTCCAGAACTGAACACAGGGGCCCGAATTCACACTTAAGAAGCTCAAGCTTCTTAAACACATTATATTCCAATATGTCCTACTATGCATGTGTAGTAAGTCATTTACACAATCTATGTACCAGTTGGGTACGTAGATTGACTCTTTAAAGACCACACAGAATAGTTTAGGCAGAAGGAGGCGTGCTAATGCCTCCTCTGGGAGGTTTTAGTTAGAAGTGGGAGGGGCTATCCCTAACTTTCCCCTTAAACCCCAACTCTAACCTTATACCCACTGCAGCCACCGCAGCCTAACCTTAATGTAACCGCTGCAGCCTTTAGCTATTGGGAATAGGGAAATAGGTTCCCGTTACCAATAGAAATATTCTATTTTCAAAGCTTTTCGAACATTGATACAACCGCCACGCAACTGGCAGCTGTATCATGTTCAAAATACGTCCGCTCGGTCTGGGAACCACCCGTCACGATGGGGTACAAAGTGCGCCCGTTAATGTTATTCTTAGGTGTGGCCTAACTCCTCAATCCTGCCCCGTCCAAAAACTTTAGACCGTATAAACAGATCCGTTTTCACGCGGAATTCTGTGCGTATTTTTAGGTACGTTTTAACTGCGCGTGCGTAGTAACTTTATCTACGTAAGTTACGTTGAATATACGCACATAAGTGCCTAACGGATGGACTTGTGAATCGCGCTTGGGGAAATACGTACAGATGGGCGGGGTTGAAAAACGGACTTGAAAATTTACATGAAAGTGGGTGGGGGGAGGCATTTAAATAAAAGAATGAGTACACGGTTATTAAGAATCGCATGTACGGCATACATTTACGCATGTAAGTACACACATAAAGAACAAAGTGGTCTATGCACTTGTAAGTCCCCAACAGCACGGCCGTGAGAGGAGAGTGTCGGGGGGTGTTGGCTTGCGACGTCCGTGCGTATAATTGGTACTTAAAAAAAAAATGGATCTCTGAATCCGGTCCTCCATTTTCATGCTTAAATCTGTCCAAAAAGCAGATTTATTTTCCTAAAATATAGTTTGCGCTATGCATACCTAGTTCCCTCAAAATGAATGCCATCTCAGAAAGAATGACATGGTCATTTAATGAACTACCTGAATCCTGCCAAAGAAATCCTCATTATAACCTTAAAATCCCTCTGCAATGAGACTGAGAACAGCCATTGTTTATCATGTTGATAGATAATAGTTTTTGTCTCATGACAGTGAATAATTTTACTCAACGTTCATTCCTCAACTTGGTTTTCGAATTGAATATATAGGAAGCCGAAATGTGATTATTTAATGATCATAAAAACTTTTACAAAGAGCCTATTGCCTGAGAAACAATTTCACATTTACATATACTGTTATTAAATGGTAAAAAGGACTTATTGGCAGCCGAGAGATATGATGGATGAGAATCTGGGAGAACTATAGCGAGAGTGAAAAACTTATTTGGGGATTTCTGTGTGTAAAGCCGCATTAACTTTTTCAAGGCATTGAAGAGTAATGAAGATCAGTAGACTCAATCTCCCCAGCATGTAAGCTGAAACAAAGCCCTATTCTTTTTATTAAGCTTTGGCTACTGTGGTCCACTCAATCACCCTTAATATAAAAGACTAAAGAAAATCTGCCAGGCACCTTATTGTGGGTCATGCAGCAATTTCATATTTTACTAAGTTAAAAGAGATGTAGATAAAAAGGCTTTTTTTAAAGTAAGTTTCATGAACTTCTTTAGACATTGTGTTAAGTCTTTACATAAAAGTGCAGTATAAATTGCTTGCTTAAACCTCTTTCTTTAGTCCTTTCTATGAGTTGCCAATGAATTAAAATGGTTTTTATCTGGATTGTGAGGTAATCGATTTAACTAGGGTGAGATCAGAAGTTTATATGCAGGTCCGGATTCATAGTTACATAGTTTTTCGTCTTGCGTACGTTGTTTTAAAAATGGAGTTACTACGCATGTGTGGTAGCTTATTTATGCTATCTACGTACCATATCTGTATGTAGATTGCATAAGCGCGATCTACATGCATAGTAGCTCAGGGCCGGATTCAGAGATCCGTGTGGCGATCGGATCGCAATTATACGCACGGCCGGTGCAGGCCAAACCCCCTCACAAGCACGACACTCCCCTCTCTCGGCTGTGCTGTCGGAGACTTCTGCCGCCATAGACCACTTGTAACTCTCCGAGTGTATTCCCGTGCGTATGTATCCTCCGTACGTGCGATTCATGATAGTCGCCTCCACTTTCCTTCATTTAAATGCCCACGCCCATTTTTATTTAAATTTTCCTGTGCGTATTTTTGCGTCGCATATCCATCCGTATGTACCAACGTGCGATTCACAGGTCCGTCCGTAAGGCACTTCCGCACGCATAGTCTACGTTACCTACGTAAATAAAGTTACTAAGCATGCACCGTTGGTCCGATCTTAAAAATATGCACGGAATTAGCCTTGAAATCGGATCTCTGAATACGGCCCTCAATTCTTAAAACAATGCACATAAGACGAAAACTACGAATCTGTGAATCCAGACCACGGTCTTCATCTCCTGGGCACCCTAAGTGAATAGCCAATTAGATCATAAAATGGGGAGACAGTTGCCGGTTAGAACAGCCCAGATCGCAGGTGAATGGCAGTTGTATCATTGATCGCAATAGGATGAAAAAATTAAATTATTTTGGGGATCGGGGATGTGTTTCCCCATTACCAATAGCGAGAGGCAGTGGTAGCGATTAGAATGTGGCAGCTGTTGTCTTTATAGCCTAAGGGATACATAATTAGTGTAGTGAGCATGCCTACGCATGCACACGATAACTACAAGAGAAAACGCACCTAAGAAGCCAGACTTAAGTAAGTGCTTGAAATGAGTTACTCCTGGGCTAAACCATGTTGATTGCAGGGGGAGTCAAGGTAATTGTATTCTTTGCATGCAGGGATATATCTTGGAATTGCTTACTGCACACAGATACTGACCAGCTTTACTATCACACTGTTATATAGACTTGGGATAGGAAACATCACCTCTCAACTCTAATACTGTTTGCAACATTTGAACTATGACTCCCCTGCAATCAACATGGTTTAGCCCAGGAGTAACTCATTTCAAGCACTTACTTAAGTCTGGATC
>WWET01002655.1:68964-79598 GCA_011038615.1 Limnodynastes dumerilii | reverse complement strand
GGTTGGGAAGAGCTGGGTTAGTAGGGGCAAGGGGGAGGGAGATCCGGGGAGGGATTGAGACACTCCTGGATTGCGCCAAGAGGGTCAGGCCATATGGCATGGTTCCTTGGCTGGCGCTGGTCGCGTGCTCGGTTGCAGGGAGGTTAGTACTCGTCTTATCCCTACCTGGAGAGCCCTTTGACAGGGGATTCCTGTCCGGGTTGTTATCAGCTGTGTGGTGCTGTTCCCCACCTGCTCGTTGCCACCACCTATCATCCAAAGATATAGTCCATTCAATTCCAATTAATAAATCATGCCCCCTTTTTAAATCCAGCAATGTGTCCGTGTGTTTATTTCGGGTTGAGCCTGTGGGGGAGGGGGAGGTCATCAGCCGTAGGAAGTTTATCCACTGCAGAGTCTGGTCAAGTAACACTGTACATATGTAGACACACTCAAGGGCAGATTAACAATGGTGCTAATGGGACAACATCCCCAGGCCTCCATCTAAAAATAGGCCCCACACACACTGCAGTGCATAAAAATGAATGTCAGGAACTGACATTCTCCCCCAAAGTATACTGTATAATGTGGGCCCTTGATAATTTTCAGCCCTAGGCCCACAGGGCCCTCAATCCGGCCCTGGACACACTCCCTCAACCTACATACGATATCATTGTTAGTGTTTTTTTTTAATTTACGTATATTTTTGCAATGATTTTGATCTGCATAATCTCAGCCTCCAAGATGTTTTATTAAATATGCTCTCTGCCATCTGGATAAAATACATGTACAGCTGCTACCTCCTTACCCAGTCATCCCGAGCACCACTAGACAGAGGTTTAAGTATCACCAGTGATACTATTATCCAGGGGCGGAGTGGGAGCTTAAAGTGCCCCAGGAAAAAATCTGTAAGAGGCCACATGTGGGGGAGATCACTTGTGGTGGATTCAAAAAAATAAACTGGATTAGTACAGAATAAAGAAATATATAACAAAAGCAGTGCAAAATACATGATATGGGGGCTGGGTTATGTATTGCCAATTAAGTGTGTTATGTAAAAGAGTTACAAGCAAAGACAACATCTACTGACTAATATTTCACAATCCAATAAAGAGATTTATAGTGACCTCTATGCAATGCAGGCAGTCACTGCCACCCAAGTGTCCACTATCCGAAACATACAGCATCCTAGTTATCACCACCCAATACATACAGCATTGTAATAACCACCAGCCAATACATACAGCATCCTAGTGACCACCACCCAATACATACAACATTCTCTGTTCTATACAGACATCATTTTAGCAACCACCACCCATGACAGTCAACATCCTAGTCTTCTCTAGAGGACACCGGCCTACCAGGAAAATTCCCTGTAAGTGCTATGGCCAATCCTCTGCTGCTAGTACCACTGGTTGAGAACCTCTGCTCTAGAGCATTCTAGAAAACAATTGCTGAGATCATTAGATGACAGTTTTTATTTTCTAGAATCCAGTCGGTTGCTATAGGCAACACCTTCTGTTCTCCTCTTTCGACGTTTACATAAATCTCAGTGCACGTGTCTGATCCTATGGGGTGTCCCCTCGTCCTTTTACACTCCTTCACTGTCCTTGTCACTTACAATTTATCTTTCTTGCTCTCTGTACTGCTCCTCTCTACCTATACTTGTTACCAATGGCCCACATTAATATAAATAAAGCCTAAAAAAGCTATAGCCGGCAAGAGGCAAGCAATGATAAAAACCATGTTCCTCATTCCCAGGTCATAGTGAATTCAGCCTCTCCTGAGAGTTATTTTATTTGCAATCCCATTGTGCTCTGATATTGCAACGCATATTTCTCGAACACTTTCAGGTTAAATGTTAAACAGAGTGTCTGGCATTAATTAAATCTTTTGGAGGTAAATCTATACACAGCAGAGCGGAATCTGCCTTTTTGAGCCGATGATACAGTATTCTCTCCCGGCAGATACTCTGAGCACCTCACTGTGATTTATGGCCAGGCTGAGACTAGCTGGCACATGTGACTCCAGGCTGCATCTCGCTAATAGCTTTGTGATTATAATGCTAGTCGTTTGTTAGCAGACAATGCAAAGAATGGAAAAGAAGGGACTGGCAATTACTGCACTGAATCTCCTGCACACTCGGTAACTGAAGCTTGTTTTACAATGGAAGATATTAAAAGCCATAGATAATAAAGCATTCCAAATGGAAATCTTTCCTTATCATTGCAAAGTTATGCATGAAGAAATAAATGAGAGCAGCGGAACATGATCATAATTAGTGAAGGACTGGAAGCAGTATTTTTGGATGTATTAGTATATACATAATATCATATATCATAGGCTGAATACATGTCCTGCTCCACCAGTGTATTTAATAGGGATGATCATGTGTGTGGATCGAATCTAGATACCATAGTGAGATGCGAGCGGACCTTTGGCTGCGAAGGACCGCGATCGGGTCGAGGTGAGATCCTAATTTGCTTAAGTGCGAGGGGAGACTTCCAGCCAGCACGACCCTACCTTAACACTTAAAAATGGTCTGATATGTAAATGAGGTTTGTAAGAAGGAGCATGAAATTAAGAGAGGAAGGTTACACCTGGGCTAAACCATGTTGATTTTAGGGGGAGTCAAGGTAATTGTATTCTTTACATGCAGGGATATACCTTTGAATTGCTTACTGCACACAGACACTGACCAGCGTTACTGTCACACTGTTATTTAGACTTGGGATAGGAAACATCACCTCTCAATTCTAATACTGTTTGCAACAGATGAAATATGTCTCCCCCTACAATCAACATGGTTTAGCCCATAAATAACTTTCCTCTCTTAGGGGCAGATCCAGAGCCACGCCGCCCGCTGTAGTTACGGTGGGCGGCAGCGTAAGAACGGCAGAGATGTTGTTCTGCGCATGCGCCAGGCATGTTTTTCCTGGCATAATCCATGGCTCTGCCAGCCATGGATCTAGCGTCCGTAACTACACTGTAGTTACGGACGAGGGGGGCGGGCAGCTCCGTACCTACACTGTAGTTACGGAAGCTGGACGGGGGCGAGGGCTGGGTTAGGGAGGTTATGCTCCTGTGTGAGCATAGTTAGACACAGTTACGCTGGCTGAAGTTAGGGTAGATTTCAGCCGGCATAACTGTGTCTAACTGCGCTGACACAAGGGGGAGGGACAGCTCCAGAGGGCCAAACGGCCAGCGTAGCTCTAGATCTGGCCCTAGATTTCAAACTCCTTCTAAAGTCTGAATCCGGCCCAGCATGCCTGTGACAACCACTGCTACTGAATCAGGATTTGGGCCTTTGAGAATAAGGGCAAAATAAGGGCAAAACAGGTGCAAAAATATGCGTAGGTTAAACTATGTTTCAACATGAAGGATGCAGATTTAAACTGTGCAGAAACAATTAGATGTGAGAGTTGATGTTTCCCAGCTCAACTCTAAATTAGGGTTTAAACATAGAGCTATGCAAAAGTATTTTCCCTGCATGCAAAGAAACCAAAAACCTTAATTCCTTTGCACTCTCAAACTGCGGATCAGCACCAATGTGCAGAGGTTATAAATCTTAAGTTGGACACACTATGGACTGGATCCAGAATTTGAATATTAGAGGAAAAATAGTGGAAAGTGGGCAAAACTATGTTGAATTTCAGGGAGAATCAATTAAATATTATTCTTTGCATTGCTTTTGCTTATTGCACACAAATACTGACTATCTTTACTTTTCTATGGGCCTCACTTACTAAGGTCGATTTTGCTAAAATCAACCAAAGTCCCAGGACTTTAACCTTTAGCAAAATCGACCAGGCAAACATCGATGGACAAAAATCGTCCAGATGTTTGCCATATAAAACATAGTAATCGCCGGATTCACTAAAGACGATTTAACTAAATCGCCTTTAGTTCGTCTAGAAAGCGCTGAAAAAAAAGCACCTTGTGTGTGTTGCACTCTCATAGAAAGCGACACACACTTGAATTGAAAAACACGTCAATATATTTGACATGTGTTGTTCTCAGTAAAGAAGCCAAGCACAGCATGGTTGTAATTCTTAGCATGCCTGCGCTGATAGAACTACAAGGCTCAGAATTGCTGTGCCTTATATTAATATTAGCATGTAAAGCCTTAAAACTATGCTGCGCTGTAGCTGCTTTTTAAAAAATAAAAAATACAGTTCAAAATAAACATACATAATATACATTTCAATACATGACAATAAAATAATGCATAATGTTTCCCCTTAAAATGTCAAATAAACACAGGTGGCCACACTGTTTTCTAACAAACTTAGTGTTGCAATAAAAAATATTGAGGACTCACCGTTTAGCAGTTGTCAGTCTTGGGAAGATTTGCTAGTAGTATTTTTCTGTCTCATATTGATTATAGATTCTTGTTCGCTTGCTTGTAGACGGTGGTCCGGTGCTTGCAGCTGGTCTTCGGCCTCCTATGTCACTTGACCTGACGTCATGCTTATTCATCTTCTGGGCACCGCTTACTAATGACCATTCGGTCACTAGAGGGTACCCTTTTATAGAAATGATTATGTCAGAAACACTAGAGCGCCCACTAGAGCTCACTAATGTAAATGGCCATCAATCTATAAAAGAGTGCCCTCTAGCGACCGAATGGTCATTAGCAGCGGCGCCCCAGAAGATGAAGAAGCATCGTCTACAAGCAAACGGACAAGAATTTACAATCAACGTAAGAAGAAAAACTTCAAAGACAGAAGAAACTACTAGAATATCTTCCCAAGACTGACGACTCCTAAACGGTGAGTCCTAAATATTTTTATTGCATGACACTTAACATAACAATATGTTTTTTTAGAAAACAGTGTGGCCACGTGTGTTCATTTGACACTTTAAGGGGAAACATTATGCATTGTAACTGTTTTTTTATTCTGTCATGTATTGAAATGTATATTATGTATGTTTATTTTGAACTGTATTTTTTTTTCCAAACAGCAGCTACAGCGCAGCATGGTTTTAGGGCTTTACATGCTGACGCTGATATTAATACATGGCACAGCATACTAAGCCTTACAACCATGCTGCGTTTGGTTTTTTTTATTTTAAAAGAAAAAATCGACGGCGATTTTTCAAGGGAAAATCGCTGTGCTTTTTTATATTTATACCTTGAAAAATCGATGCTCATCGACGGCGATTATTAATCGCGGCAAAAAAACACGGCTTAGTAAGTGCCCCGATTTTTTTTGCAAAAAATCGCTGCAAATTTGCAGCAATGTCTAGCGATTAATAATTGCTGTCAAAAATCGACCTTAGTAAATGAGGCCCTGAGACAATTTTCAACAGATGAAATTTGACTCACCTGCAATTCAACATGGTTTTGCAAGGGGGTAACTTTCCACTTGTTATTTTGAAACTCTGGATCTGGCCCTATATGTTTAGCAGGATGATTAGCACAGTGATTATGTAATGTATAGCATGAAGCAATTTGTGGGAATGCTGAGCAAATGGTCCAAAAAAGCAGTGACATGAAAGTTGGATGGTACAGAACTTAATGATCTGACTTTGGCTGGGCCGATCTTATTAGGAAATGTGCGTGCACTATTCTATCCCCCTATTGGTTGCCAAGGACATTACATTGGGTGTCATAGGCTTTCCATTTGAGGATCATTCACCTATTCTGAAGTTATGAAATGTAGCACCTCCACCTAAATCTCCCAGGAAGGTAAGTACTGGGCAACTTGCTGCTCAGTGAGTAGCACTTGTGTCTCACAGCACTGAGGTCATGAGCACGATTCCCATACTAGGCCTTATCTGTGTGGAGTTTGTATGTTCTCCCAGTGTCTGCATGGGTTTCCTTCAGATGCTCCAGTTTCCTTCCACACTCTTAAAACATGCTGGTAGGTTAATTGGCTGCTAACTAAATTAACCATAGTCTGTATGTGTTTGCCTGTGCCTGAGGCATAATTCCAGGTGTCATATGGCTGGCACTCCCCTTCGTTAGTAATTACGCTCTGGATACTAGGCTGGTACGTACGTTCAGTGTTACGTGGTATAACATCTGTTGCGCAGTACATACAAAATAGCGATTTTATATCACCGGCTAGCGTAAATACACTAGCGTGCTTAGTTTTGGATCTACCCCTAAGTCCCACAGTAATGGACCATGCAATACCAACCGATAAGTAACCATCACTACCGGCGACAGACTTGACTTGAAGTTTTCTCATTGAGCTATGTAACTAATTACCGTAATAGTCACAGATTTGCGCCATTATAATGGGGATCTATGGTGCTATAATAAGGGCATTATGATGCACTGAGGCTCTTGCACTGCCTATATTCTGGGAGATGATTGACACCATGACATATCCCTTCTCACCTACTATCTGTATAATTAGGCTTCAAATGCTAAAGGATTCTGCATCCTATTCAGAAAAGGTACCGATGAACTATAAATATAACAGATATCTGCGCAGTAAAGGTCATTAATGGAGGCAGGAAAATGCAGATCTGCACAGTATTATGCATGATTCTGACCATTTATACGGTAAAGCGCATAACGCAGCCCCTTCATAGGGTTTATACATAGAGTCATTGATTTTGACAACAGATAAGAGCCACTTCGTCTGCCCATTGTTTTTAAACTGCCCTAGACATTATTATGTTTAAATTGTTCTACTGCATTACCCTCTATCACCAGGGATTGGAAGCTGATATCTGATCTATATCTGCTATGCAAGACTTATAACCAATAACAGAAGTCAAAATGCCACCCAGCTGATGTTTTGCATCTGCATAATGACCTTTATTAGCTTAGCGGCTCGCAGGAGATTGGTTTTGTTTTAAACAGTGATATTTTATGCACAAATTAAATAAACTGTTGATAATTCTATATATACACGGTTTGGAGAGCGCTGACATTACCTGGTGATGAGCAGGGTGATATCAACTGGTGTGAATTCTTGCTTTATGGGCAATGCATTTAAATAAACTCCTGTGGCATAATAAGAGGGGGAGGAGTAGTGAAATGGGTAGTAGTGCGGAGGGTAGTAGTGGGAATTGTAGTAGTAGTAGGGAAGTGAGAGGTAGAGGGAAGGGTTAGTTGTGGGGGTAAATAGTGGGAACAGTAGTAGGGGAAAAAAAAGATTTGTAGGAAAGGAGGGAGTTGTGGGAATGATAGTAGTATAGTGGAGAAGAGTCTTGGGAAGGAGTAGTGTAGAGTAGAGTAGAAGTTGGATGGGAAGTAGCGGAGAGTAGGGAAACATGCAAAGTGAAGGCAGATAAGATCCACAAGGTCCATTCAGTCTGCCCAGGCAAGTAGTGAGAAGAGTATTAGTGGAGGGGAGGAGTAGTAACAGCATAGTAGGGAGTGAGCAGTAGTAGAGGGAGGGTAGTAGTGGAGAGGGGAGGTCTAGGTGCAGGGTAGTAGTGGAGAGGAGTAGGTGCAAGGTAGTAGTGGAGAGGATTAGTAGAAAGAGTTAAATAGTGGTATGAGTGGGAGGTGTAGTAGTAGAGGGGGTGGTGGTGGATGGGGAGTAGTGGAGAGTGTAGGAGTAGATGGGGAGGGTAGTGTATGGTAGTAGTGGAGAGTGTAGTAGTAGAAGGGTATAGTAGTGTATGGTAGTAATGGAGAGTGTAGTAGTAGAGGGGTAGAGTAGTGGATGGTAGTAGTGGAGAGTGTAGTAGTAGAGGGGTAGAGTAGTGAATGGCAGTATTGGAGAGTGTAGTAGAAGAGGGGTAGAGTGTTGTATGGTAGTAGTGGAGAGTGTAGTAGTAGATGGGGAGGGTAGTGTATGGTGATAGTGGAGAGTGTAGTAGTAAATGGGAGGGATGGTGGTTGGGTAGTAGTGGAGAGTGTAGTAGTAGAGGGGTATAGTAGTGGAGAGTGTAGTAGTAGAGGGGTATAGTAGTGTATGGTAGTAGTGGAGAGTGTAGTAGTAGATGGGGAGGGTAGTGTATGGTAGTAGTGGAGAGTGTAGTAGTAGAAGGGTATAGTAGTGTATGGTAGTAATGGAGAGTGTAGTAGTAGAGGGGTAGAGTAGTGGATGGTAGTAGTGGAGAGTGTAGTAGTAGAGGGGTAGAGTAGTGAATGGCAGTAGTGGAGAGTGTAGTAGAAGAGGGGTAGAGTGTTGTATGGTAGTAGTGGAGAGTGTAGTAGTAGAGGGGTAGAGTAGTGAATGGCAGTAGTGGAGAGTGTAGTAGAAGAGGGGTGGGTGAGTGAGTGGTAGTAGTGGAGAGTGTAGTAGTAGAGGAGTGTAGTAGTGTATGGTAGTAGTGGAGAGTGTAGTAGTAGAAGGGTAGAGTAGTGTATGGTAGTAGTGGAGAGTGTAGTAGTAGAGGGGTATAGTAATGTATGATAGTAGTGTAGAGTGTAGTAGTAGAAGGGTAGAGTAGTGTATGGTAGTAGTGGAGAGTGTAGTAGTAGAGGGGTATAGTAGTGGATGGAAGTAGTGGAGAGTGTAGTAGTAGAGGGGGAGAGTAGTGGAAAATTTAGATTATGATAAGCCAATTACACTCTATCACCATATACCAGAAACATGTTATTGTTCTTGATGAAACTTTTATCAATAAATGATTGATTCTCGGCCTTCATATCGTGGGCCTATTGTATAAATTAGAAATGGGTCCTGAGTAGAAATATGTAAACTGCAATTACAATGGCCCCTCTAAAGGCCTACCAAGAAACCTCAGCAATCTCATGCAATCCATCCCTGTAACAGCTAAAATGGCTCGTTGACGTGACTAGAGGGTATGACGCCAATGCCCTGCACATCCTCTCCAGGTGCATTCTGGGAAATGGCATACATCTCGCAGTGGCATTACCATGCAGGAACGGGGGCGGGATCGTTCCCTACCTCCAATGCTGCAAAGATTGTCTGTTCTTTATCTGGAGGAATTTCTAAACGTTTGACTCTCTACCATCTGGACATCCCCAGGGGTTTCGAAGGTAATAACTATTAAAATGTTACTGCCATTTGTCTAATACAATTCCACGCTCCACATCTATCATTGAAGAGCTGTGTTTCATTTACACTTCAAAAATAATTTAAGGTTTTTACTGTGAAGGTTAGAAACTTTCCATCACTCGCAGCTAATATCCCCACTGTTTACATGTTATAATGTCTCTGTGACCTTTTCAAAACCTGCTGCGACCAGCAGCTTGAGCTGACAGCTCCTTGTATTTTTTTTACCTAGGCTTGAATTTCTCTGCTAACTTTCCTTCTGTGATGGCTGACAGCGCCTAAGTAAAAGAAAGGGTTAATTTACACCTGGCGTTCTAACATTATACCTGCAGGACCATGTTTAAATTGACAGAGAATTTACTTTTTCTTTATATAACAAGTTAAGAACCTTTTAAGCAGAGATCAAGTGGTTGATTTACATAACTCCCAATACTTAGGATCCCAAAAGCGGTACAAAATAATACAATGAAAATTGGATGAGAAATTGATAGTGCTAAATAGCCAGCAGCCAACCAAAGGAATTATAAAGGGTCCTACCTCCTTAAAAATGATGGTGAAAAAATACTGAGTTAATCCCTTTAGTAAGTGCTGTGAAAGATACCAATAAAAAATGAATAAATGAAATAAAATAAGTAAATAGTAAGCAGGGTGTGCATAAAAACCTATTAGCAATGTTCCATGGGACTCCAATTCAACACATGGAAAACAAGAAATGAATTTAATAAACACAATAAAATAAAAACTTCCGCATTTTACATGATAAAAGCCACATTCATAAAATAGGTAAAATCATGAAATGCTAGACAGCGCTAACAGAGGTCCGTACCCGCGGCCAGGAGATGTAAAAGCCGAAGCTTGAAGTGTCTTGTGGTGAGGACGTAGTAGCCCGGGACCGTCCTAGGATGGGAAAAGCACCGCGTAGAAACTCCAAGAGGAAGCCGGCAGGAAGTACGATGAGCTCTGGTCGACGCAGGATCACCGAGCTCACGCGTTTCGAGGGGTCGCCTCTTTCTCAAAGTGGTGTGAAAAAGAAAGAGAAAGAGGCGACCCCTTGAAACGCGTCAGTGGGTACGGAACCCGGTACAAAATAAGCCTTGCTCCGATTCTGAAAACTATAACGATGGGCGCTACTAATAGCATTAATAAAATGTATAAATATAGAGCTGCCGTATGGTAGGGTTTGTGCTTTGCCCTACAAATGGAGAAAACAAGTTCTCCACAATCAACAAAAGATCAAAATCTAAAATCAAGAGTGTTATTTACCACCATAAATCATTAAAAATCAATAGAAAGTGGATGCAGGGTTAATAATGGAAGCAATACATATATAATACTTTTGCACATAGGAGGAGTAGGCTTACATACAGTCAGGTTTTAGGGTTGGAGTACCAGTGGGGGTGATACAGAGATGCGATTGCGAAAAGATCGCAAATATACGCACCTTAGCTAAGATCTTAGCAGGTTACAGCCCACTGCATAAACAGTCACTCCCCTTGCAAACAGCGGTGGATCTTAAACTTAGACCACCATTGACTAGCCCTAACTCTGCGCTGTCATTTGGGATCTTAAGTGACGTGGTAGCGTTCATTTAAGATCCTAAGTGTCAGCCCGCGCCCACTTTCCCTCATTTCCCTGCCTCCCCCCGCCCATTTCCATGCAAATCCTTAAGATCTTAAAGATTCGCAGCACTTAAGATCTTAAGTGCTTGCGATCGATTCA
>WWET01002654.1:210634-232561 GCA_011038615.1 Limnodynastes dumerilii | reverse complement strand
TGGCAGTGATTAGGATGAAGTGGGAATTGTATAATGGAGACTAATGGTCAGATTTACTAAGCTGCGGGTTTGGAGAAATAGAGATATTGCAAGCTGTGCACATTATTCATAAAGCTGTTATGTCCCTCGCAGGTCCTTGCTGGTCCTCGTTGGGCAAACTTAGAGTTCTGCACCTCCAGCTGGCGTTGACTCACTTCACTGAACGATCATTCTACACTGCTTCTACAGAGCAGCACCTGCACACCCTCCAAAATGACCCATTCTATTAGGTACAAAATATACTGCTCCTCAGCTTTCAACTGTCAGTTACTATGGTCACCAAGCATATAGTTTTTTAAATATCAGTTAATTAATTTAAACCAGGTGAGTGACAGTTGGAAGCCCAGGAGCAGATTTATTGTACCAAATGGAATGGGTAATATTGGAGGGTCTGCAGCAGTGACTGGGGATTCCCTGTCTCATGCTGCTCCTACGTTTGCTACTTGTTGCTTAGCAGCAGAAGCCAGTGTAAACAGTCATTGAAGTGATAAGAATATGGCTGCTGTCTCTGGTTTATGGCTGTCCGTTTATATAGCTATATCTATATAACTATATAACAGTGGGCCTGATCCTCACTTGTGTGCGTCAGGCCAACTCAAAGTTGAAACACTAGCATATCAAGCATCGTATGTATCTTGAGAAATGGGCTGTACTTTCCCTTTGCCCACTAAAGTGGCATGCTAATAGTTCAGTTTGGGAAGAGTATCAGACTGCTGATCCGCACGCTTTACTTAAGGCAGACTTATGTCAGCGTAATAGATAAAAAGAAATAGTGAGCGCTTCAAGTATATTTAGATGTATACAAATCTTTTTTATTTAAACAGCCATCTCTCCCCACAGGGGATTGAGAGTAATCAGCTGTCGTTGGAGTCTACCGAAGGAGAGCCCGCTATTGATCCATCTGGCATTACTACCTTCCAGTCACCTCATAGGGGATTGGGAGGTATCAGCTGCTGCCGGCACATCCGACTACATCATCAGCGGCAAGTATTCAATAAGGGACTCCTGTGTATGTGCTGTGCGGTGTCTGTGTCAGTCATTCACCGCACATCATGATCTATTCTAGCTATCTCTGCAGTATAGTTTACATCTTCAGACACGTTCTCTGCCTCTATTGCGGACAATCCCTTCATTTACATCTGTTGGTGACTGACACACCATACTACTACCTCTGTAAGCCGCTCTTATTCTATTTTTATCTGCAGCCACAATATCGGATCCTACTAAGTAGTAAGCATTGGCGTATCTATAATGGGTGCAGGGTGTGCAGTGCACACGGGCCCCTCAGAACAGGGGGCCCTGTGACATGCATCCCTGCACCCAGGGTTGGCAGGGGAAGGGGGGCCATTCATCATCTATTTCTTCCCTCTAAGATCTTCTGGAGGGAAGAAATAGATGCCAAATTAGTCCCCCTTCCCCTGAGGTGGAACTGTCCCGATTTGCGGGTTGAAAGGGGGGCGGGACTTACATCGCCATTAAGCCCCGCCCCCTTCCGGCCCGCGAATCTGGACAGTCCTGTGACAGGTAAGGGAAGGGGGGGGGGCCCCTGTGCAAATCCTGCACACGGGCCCCCTCACTTCTTAAAACGCCCCTGGTAGTAAGTTCTATATATCCTTTAGACTGCTGCCACAATTATTGACATTGTCTATGAGCCTATTATTACGGGGACGCCAATTGAATCGCATCTTAAATCTCATGATTTTAATTTGGAACTAACAGCTAACCATTTACCACTTTATGCTGGTGGAACTAGCGATTTCTCCCACTATTGTGGATACATTCTTAATGTTTCAAACATTGGATGCTAATTAGTGTTTCTAATCTGTGGTTTATAGACCTTGTGTTACCTATTAACCGTATTAACTGTGTTCTAGAGCTCTCTGCAGATATCCATTATTGTTATTTAATTGTTTTATATGCTTAAATAAAAAAATGTTGTATACATCTAAATATACTTGAAGCGCTCACTATTTCTTTTTATCTATTTTTCTCTTAGAGGGGCATATCTCACCCCTATAGTGAGCTGCTGCAGTATATATTGGACCCTAGAGGTGTGTTGCTGCACACAGCGCCCTTGTATAATATACATTTATGTCAGCGTAAGCTGCTAAAAGCCTGCACAAGAGAGGGGAGTGACAGGGGGCATTCATTCCCCTCTCTCTGTTGGACGGACTATTTCTGTACGTGCGGGAGTCTGAATCCGGTCCAGTGAGAGCAGCCTTTTTCTAATAACTTTAATGACTGATTACAAATGCCTCAGCTGCTAGGCATTTGTAATCACAGTAGTTCTATGTTATAGAACCCAGTCCCGTCTGCATGCAGAGTGATGAGCAGCGCTCACAGATTTTAAAATATATTAGTTAGTCAATTACTAATCTCTGATATTTCTTTTTTATTCTTTATTTCGTTTTATCAAAACTGTAACAACGCTACACACATTGGCCCAGAACCAGACCTATGTACACTAGCGCTTTTACGCTAGTCGCTAACTCATTTGGATCTGTGAATACGGTCCTAAGAGAGGAAAGTTACTTCTGGACAAAACCATGTTGATTTCAGGGGGAGTCAAGTTATTACAATTCTTTGCATGCAGGGATATATCTTTGAATTGTTTACTGCACACAGATACTGACCAGCTTTACTTTTACACTGTTATTTAGACTTGGGCTGGGAAACGCCACCTCTCAACTCTAATACTGTTTGCAACAGATGAAATATGACTCCCCCTGAAATCACCATGGTTTTGCTCAGGAGTATCTTTCCTTTCTTATTTTTAGTATCTAAATCTGGTCCATTATGTCTAAGCCCTATGGGCCGGATCCAGAACTACGTCCGTCTTCCATAGACAGACGTAATTCAATAAACAGTAGCTACTGCGCATGCGTAGTAGCTATTGTACGTAATCTGTGTATCGTTTCGATACGTATATACGCATATACGCAATCTACGTATCGAAACGATACGCAGATTACATACAATAGCTACTACGCATGCGCAGTAGCTACTGTTTATTGAATTACGTCCGTCTATGGAAGATAGACGTAGTTCTGGATCTATCCCCATGTCAAGAACCTTAAATAGTAAAAGTATTCTGATGCAGACTAGTAGCATAATGGCAATAGCCAACCAAGTGAAGACATAATCAGCAGTCTGTATACTCAGGTTCAATTAACGGCATCTGTGCCCTGTGAAGGACGGGATTTCCTCTTCTGTCTGTGGGCTGGAATCCATTCCGTGGAGCGAGACACTGGAGCCGAAACAAGTGACAGCAGTGTCTTTCCCAGTCTGGTAGAGCGATGAGAGGTAAGGTCAATGTATCGCAAAAATCGGCAACTCCTTCAGTTGAGTGCAGGGTGCTCTTTTATTAGCGTGTATTGCTTGAAGGGAGAATGGGAATCCACAGCGGTATTTAATATCTTTCTCTCGAAGGGAGGTAGTAAGTGGGTAAATAAGGTGCCGCTGTTGTAGGGTGCTCCAGGAGAGATCCTGGAAAATCTGTATAGGGTAGCGGTCAAATTCCAGGTCCTTATGGACTGTGCTTTTTTACCAGACCATTGTTGTTTAAAGGTACTCATTCTATACCCTTTCTTGTATACTATTTCCTTATACCACCTCGCTTTCTGCAAGACCTCTTCTTTGGTTTTAAAGTAATGAAGTCTACAGATGACATCTCTGGGGCGGTCCTGTGCAGGGCTTCTGTGTTACAAGGCACGATGACATGGTCAAATAAGATTACGTTGTCTAAGACCATTTTGAAGAGTCTGGTGAGGGCATCCTCCCACATCCTGTCTTCTGAGAGGCCACGTACTTGTAGGTTGTTGCGACAGCACCTATTATCTAGTCCTCCATACGTCTCTGGAGGAATTTTATTGCATCTGCCTGTTCCGCAAGCATGTGCTGAATATTCGCAATAGATTCAGTTTGTTCTTCTTGAACCACTTCAACCTGTGCAGCTCTAGATGTGGTTTGTGTGACATCAGAGCACAGGGAGAGAGTTTGGCTATGTAGGGTGTCAAGGAGGTATGTCTCTAGGTCCTGAATATCTTGCTTGGTTGGTAATGAGTCCAGGCAATGGAGAATCTCTCCCACATCTCCAGGAGGGATATTATGAGTCCCAGGGGGAGGAGTCACCCCCATCTTGAGAGTATTTAGGGAAGGTGAGCATGTGTTTGTAGTTTCAAGCTGTGGGGAGGTTGGAGAGAGAAATTGAAGTATAGCCGCTTGATTTTTAGTGTGTTGCGACTTGGCTAGGGTTTTTTTTTTTTTAGCAGTACCATGTTTTCCCATCTATAACTTGCAGAGAAAAGCAGGGATAAGTTTGTAAAGTAGAGTTTCAGCTCATGCCCCAGTTCACAGTAGATTGATATAAATTATGATATGTGGTCTCCCGGATTCATCATAGCCCTAGAGGAGTGAGTTATGCCATATCAGATGAGATTCATGGCTATGTGGTAGGCGAGGGCAATGGTAGGTATTTAATTAGGGTCCGCAAGAATGAGATGCCGAGAGTGGCTGAAGCCTTTATTAGTTTGATGAGATGCAGTAGTATGGGCTATATAAATAATCCCAAATGCTCTGTCTGTAGTAAAGGTTGGCAATGTGGCTGTGTGAGAATAATCAGATTAGGCAGCACTAGTCTATAGAAGTTTTCACACAAAGCTTATTAGGTGTGGGGTTTAGCGCCCTCGTGTGGAGAAGTGTAGGTGGTGTCTGTCAGTATACCTCTAGTGAACTAAGTTCAGGGGAGGCACATAGAGAACCAGGGCAATTTTTTGTGGCAGTGTGTTATCCCAATTTGGGGTGGGGAGGGCAGGGGCAGGGGCAGGAAGAGGGGCCTGCCAGATAACACTGTGTCCCCTACCTCTGTATAAACTGCTCGGGGGAAGTGTCGGTACCTGGGGATCTCCACCAGCAATCACTGCCGACACTCAGGGGTGTGTTCCACCGCTCCTCACCTCTTCAGCAGCAGTCCCCTTGATGGAGGTGGAGGAAAGGTGGCCATAGGCTCCAGGGACGGATCAAGAGAGGTCCCATAGGTGCAGGCCTGAGCCGCCTCTGGCTGTCTGCCGCATACAAGTCCCGGTAACTGAGGGTCACGTGGAGGCAGTAAGCAAGCCACAGATTTCGTGGAGAAAGTAAGGTGCAGGCAATCCAGTCAGGGATGGGTGGAGGGCTTCCATCTGGAGTAATCCACCGGAGGAAGTGGAGGACAGACGGCTGGTCTGCCACGTGAGGCACCACAGTGATGCAGGCCTCATACTCCAGGAAGCCTCCATCACCCACCAGTGCCGCCCAAGCACCACAAAGGTATGCTCCTTCAGTGCAGAGGGTTTGGGAAACTCTCAAGGGAGTGTAATGAGAGTTTTCCGGTGCTTAAATGCCTTTAGCCTTGCTATGTGAACGGAGCTTTCAAGACACGCGTCCGTTCACTGCAAGAGCTAGGAGATGACCCCCCATCTCTGATATTTTTTATAATCTCTAGTGCTGCTCAACAATGATAGCTCTGTTAAAACATACAAAATTTATTAATTAAAAAAACCACCTGTAAGTCATACTTACCACAAGTAGGAGCTGCTCTTGTGCAGAGTTCACTGCCAGCTTGTTTACACTTCAAATCTTCTTCACAGGACCGTAGAGGCTCATCAAGAAATATGGATCAGGTGAGTTTTTTTTTAATTCTGGAAATTTTGTAGCCAGGATAGTAGCCATGATGCTGGCTTCATGTGAACATCAAAAAATGAAGCTTATTTATAAATCTAGCCCAAAGTACCTATGCACCAGGGGTGAGGGTCTTAAAAGGAAACCACGCACATTAAGATAAGGTAGCTCAATGGCACTCTTAAGTACCAATAGGTGCCTAAAAATAGGGGGCAGGTTCAGGGCAGGACGAGTGAGCTAGGTGCAGATCTGTCCGCACCTAACTCACTCTTAACTGTGAATACGGTCCACTGTTAGTATGCAGTGTTGTTGCATACAGTTTGTCATAGAGCCAGAGAATCTGCCTGTACAAGATGAGCAAGAGGACAGCAGAGAATGTTCTAGACTTGCAGGGGTTCTTAACCCTGTCTCAAGTACCAGTAATGGTCCATGGGTTTTTTTAATATTGCTGGAGGTGTGCTCATAACTGACAGTTACATTTTAAAAGCTCCACAGGTTTTGTAGGGAGACCTGCAAAACATGGACCGTTAGTGGTACTTTAGGATGGGGTTGAGAACCCCTGTTAGTGGGAGCCAGAAGTTACAGTGATTAGGGGGAAGTAACTGACAAGAGTTATAGAGCAGAGAGAGAGATAGAGAGAGAACAATGGAAAGAATGAGACAAGACAGAGATCTAGTATGGGAGAAACACAGAACCAGCGAGATAAAAAAAAAGCTGATACAGAGACAGTAGTAGAATGTTGATCAGTGTTTTAGAAACAGAACTGGAGGAAACAAAGTAAGAGTAGAGAGGGGAAAACTACAGAGAAAGGGGAAAAAAGTGCTCTGAAAGGTAAGTAAAAAATCTAACTCCAACCCTTTCTCTAATCGTTACCCTAACCCTCCCCTTCCATTACTCTAACCATAACCTTCTCTGCGGCCTAACCCTAAGTCTCTCATCCCCGCATCCTGACCCTAACCCTCCCTTCAATGCAGCCTGCCCCTAACCCTCCCTTCCCTGTAGCCTAATCCTAACCCTAACCCTCCCCTTCCATTGACCCAGTCCTAAACCTCCCTACCCAAGAGCCTAAAGCTAACCCTACCCCTAACCCTAAAAGTCCCCAGAGAGGTTACTCATCTTTCCGGTGGTGTCTGCAGTCCGGCAGGTGGCGCTTCAGAAAATGAATGGGTGAGTATGTCGATCGGCATACTCACCCATTCTGAAAGAAAAAAATGAAAATGGCTGTCTATTTGATATACAGACAGACAAAAAATAACTTTTGGCTGTCTCTACTTCTAAAAGACAGCCCTCGCATCGGGGACTTCCACCAATACACACAGATAGAGACAGTAAAAAGCTGCAGAGAGTATATAGACAACAAGATCTGGGGGGAGAAAGGAAAGCTATTTAAAAATAACACTATTGATAATGACTGTTTAAGATGTATTTGCAGAAACTTTATATTTTAATTTAAAGAAAATCTTTGGTTATATACTGAATTTGAGTAATCTATTACTGAAGAAGATATATATAATTTATTTTCTGCAGAGTGCGCGTTTTTCATTTGCTAATAATATAATATATATATATATATATATATATATATTTCATTTTTCACACAAATAATAATTTGCCATTCACTAATAGAACTGGTTTCTCCCTTCCCCTATATTACATGGATTCCTCTAGACTCGAGGAAGTTGGCTTCTTTAACATATCAAAAGCAAGGAGCCAGCACCCAGTCATTAAGCCCTGCCCCCTTTCCATCACTAATCCCTAGTGTTCTGGTGGTGGGTGGGGCATATAGCTTGGGAGTTTATATGGTACTCAATTGTTTATAAAAGTTAACAGATATATATAGACAAGAAATATAAATAGGAGGAGCTACGGATGTTCAGTTAAACTGAACTATTTAAACATCTACACCTACCTGTCCCTTATCAACATTGTACAGTGTCTCCCAGAGTGAATGAAAGAGAAAACAAAGAATTTGGACAGCTTAGCACTATGTTAGTGCTGCAGTAACATACGGTCTAATAAATATGTTTCTTTTCTTCAGAATTCAATCATAATCACATGATAGGTGTTCATATCGTTAGAAATATAACTGTATATGGAAAATCAATACAGAGCTCGCAATTACATATTATGTTAAAGCAAGTGTATCTAATAGAGGTCTATTATAAGTGTGTAACTATAATTGCCTTACAATCAAGAGGCACTGTGAAAATAAGTCAACTGTGCCATAGTATAAAGTGCTATAATATAGTTGTGACATATACTGTACTGAAGTTTGATATATTCAAGGCAGTGGGAGTCCCTGGCACCATGGCTGTCTTTCAGGAGTAGAGGCAGCCGAAAGTTCTTTTTCGGCTGTCTCTATTTCAAATAAGCAGCCATTTAGATTTATTTTTCAGAATGGGTGAATATGACGATTAGCATACTCACCCATTCATTTTCGGAAGCGCCACCGGACCCGTGTCAGGAGAGGTAAGTAACCTCTCCGGGGACTTTTGCTGTTACTAGGAGGGTTAGGGTTAGGCTCTGGGGAAGGGAGGGTTAGTTCCATGAAAGGGGAGGGTTAGGGTCAAGCTGCATTGAAGTGAGGGTTAGGGTCAGGCTGCGGGGAAGGGAGGGTTATGGTAATAGAAGGAGTTGGTTAGGGTAAGGATTAAGGAAAGGGTTGGGGTTAATTTTGATACTTGAGGCAGAAGCGATCGATTCGGAACTGGCTGGAGAGAACGGTAGGGCATTATTGACAGGGACCCACACCATTCAAGCAATTTTGTTCTCTGACTTGTTTGTTTAAGTCACCGTAGCTCTTTAAAAGCAATACTTAACCTAACAATTAAACATAAATATACAAGCTATAATTGATTATTATTTTTTATTGTTAGAAAATCTTTACAACAGAGCAAAACATAACATAAGTTGTTAAAACATATGTCTATATCGGACCGGATTCACGATTTTGCTACTTTTTCCATGCGTATTTCTAGGATTGGATTAACTGCGCATGCGTAGTAACTTCGTAAGCTACGTAGGATTTAAGCACGTAAGTCCATTAGGCACTGATTTCAAAATCGTACTTAGTGACATACGTATGGAGGGGCGCGGTTTTCTTCCATACGTGCGTAGTTACGTGTAATTAGGGGAAGCATTTAAATGGACTATTGAGGGCGTGGATAGTCATGTACTCACGTACCTAAGCAACTTAGGCACTTAAATACGCGCATAGAGTTAAGGGTGCCCTATGGAGGCGTAAGTCACCAAAAATTAATCCGTGCGAGGGGAGTGTCATGGGTTGCAACGTAGGTGGGTATATTTTGCAAACTTATTTCACATGTATCTGAATGCGGTCCATCATAGCTAGGCATGGACAACCTGTTACATTCCAAGTGTTGTAACACCTCAAATCCATTCATGCTTTGCCATCTAATCGCTATTTACCTATACCATTGGAGCATGCTGGGACTTGTAGATTCATGAAACCTGAAATTGTGCATGTTGCTTATGTCTTTTATACAAAAATTTAACAACCTAAGGGATTTTTCATTAGAAACATAGGGCCTGATTCAGAGATCAGGTGCCGATTCAGCTGCCGGTGCTGATTCAGTTGCCGATGGGATCTCAAATATACGCATCTAAGCGGCAGGTCGGAGCAGGTTACAACCCACTGAATAAACAGTCACTCCCCTTGCAAACAGCGGCGGATCTTAAAGTTAGACCAGCATTGACTAACCCTAACTCTGCGCTGTCATTTGAGATCTTAAGTGAATTAATTGCATTTATTTAAGATCCTAAGTGTCTGCTCGCGCCCACTTTCCCTCATCTCAATGCCTCCCCCCGCCCATATCTATGCAAATCCTTCGGGTCCTAGATTTATGCAGCACTTCGGATCTTAAGTGCTTGCGATCGATTCACAGGTCCGCGCTTACCGAATTTAGGATCCTAACCTCTACGTAGATGGAGTTGCACTATTACTGCGCATGCGCAATGATATGAATTTCTTAAGATCCTAAATATACGCACCTAAATAGCGATAATATCGTATCTCTGAATCAGGCCCATATTTTCCTACTAGAAGACAGCACCTCAAGTACACAAACAATTTTGGTTGGAAATTTACATTATACTGGGTAACTCAGTGAGCATTTCTTAATTATTTTATTTTGTTTGTAGATTGAACATTTTAATAATTTTGGAATAGATTCCAGGGGATGGTGTAAGCATATGGATCAGCTCACCAAAGCTGTAAAAAAAAAAGTTAATTAGTATTTTTTTTTTTTTAAAAACACATACACATACAAAAACAAACACATTTCAAAAAAAAAACCCTTCCCCCACTGTTATAACAAAAATAAATAAATAATATCGGCCCAATAGGGCATGCTGATTCTTGTAGTGCTACAATCATCAGCTTGCTCATTGATACCAGGGCATGCTGGTGCTTGGAGAACCACAAGCACCAGCATGCCCTGGTATTCAGGGCCCGCGGTTCCATATAAATGTCCCCCATATCTATAAAAGAAAGGCCACTGGGTAAATGTGTTAAAAGAGAAAAAACTGAATAAAAAAAAAATGGCAGATGACCTAATGCCCCAGACTATACTTTCTTGTTATTGACTCATACTCCTGAATTCATCTTCTGTTACTTGATAACTAGACTTTGCAACAAACTAAAAAATATTGCAATTCTCTCTGATTTGGTTTGACTGCACCCCCCTGCTTTGGGACCGGGTATACACTTCCCTCTTAACCCTGGAATATTTCAGAGTATCTAATTCTTGATTAAGGGGCTAAGACCTCCATTTCTTAAGCTTTTTTGATTATTCACTTCATAACAAGCCAATGGATAAATTACACCTGATTCACTGGTGTGCCATGAAGTTTTGAGGGGCACGGCTATTAAATGAATTGCATTATACAAAGGGTCAACTAAAACTAGAATATTCTTTAACTGCCCTAAACCAAAATATGCTTAATCTTTCTCTTGTTTTTCAAACTGAAATACATATAGTATGGATAGATCTACAGAACTTGGTTATCAATAAAACACGGACCTCTCTCTCACATATGTGACATAGGGCCTGATCCAGACCTATGATGTTGCTCTGAGCGTATTAACACTCCCTCTGTCCTGGCGTAATCACACACTGTTATGCCGACTGAAGGCTACCCTAACTTCAGCCGTCGTAACAGAGTGTAATTACGCCAGGCACCGGACCGTAACTCACTAACCCTGCCCTCCCTTCCTCATTTCCCTGCCTCCTCCCACCTAACTTCCCTAACTGCAGTGTAGTTACAGCGAGGAATGCCCCCTCAACCATAACTACGGTAAAGTTACGGACGCCCTATCCTCAGTAAAGAAATTCCCTAACTACGCTGGGCAACATCTGATCTTACGCATACACCCGCAGTAACTACGGAGGTGGGCGTTAGTCTGGATCAGCCCCATAGGTACTAAATCTCAAGTAACAGGACAGGCAAGCTCTTGGCCTGCAGACTTAGGGCTCAGCAGGCTTCTGATGGCTGCAGTCCTTTTTAAGTAAAATGTCTGCTGTCCTCTTCTCTGTCACAAAACCGCAGCAGCTCGTGATCTGAGCTCCAGCTGTCACTGCAGCCGTGAGCTCAGGGATCAGGGGTTCTGGCTGCTAGGCAACCTGAACACTGCTTATCTGCCACATGCAGTTTCAGGTTCGATCTACGGTCTTGCAGATGGCACAACAGTGGAGTCTACTGGCAGGAATCCTCTCCTATAGTATTTAAGGGGACTGGACCAATGATTTACCTGATTGGTCAACTTCCCTTTAAATCCCCAGCACTGTCCCATTCTCATTGCTGGTTATAGCATCAGCTAACCTGCCTGTCTTGCTGTCTCGGCCCTCTCCTTTTTAACCCCTTGTTCTCCAGTATTCTCCCTACCTGCCCTTCTGCTGATTGCCATTTTTATCCGCTTGTGTTTTGCTCCTGTCTTTCAGTTCCCTTACTCCCTTCGTGTTCTGTGAGTGTGTTCCGCGTTTTTCTGCGAGTGTGTGCACTACTGTCCATCGAAGATTTGTCTGTCTTTTCACTGCGTCCCTTGTCTTGTACAGTCCTCTTACCAGTGGCAGTGACCTGCTGGGTGTCCTAAAGCCAAGGCTAACATCACCATCAGAGGTTCTAGTGAATACCAAGCCCTAGTTAGACTTCGCTCCCCGGTCAGTGGTTTCCTAACATTCAGAAGCAAAGCTCATTAATCCCGCTCATGTATTTTTCAATTCTTTATATTTTAAACTAAGATACATTTTCCTCTCAGCCTTCACAGTTATCTATTACATCCTTTCTAGATGGTGTCTCCCTACCCCAACTTCCTCCAGATGTACTCAAAGATCAAAATGACCCCCTTACAAGTTTCAACAGCTATCAAGTCGCTCCTTAGACACAAATGGCCAGTCCCTGATGACTTTATTAATTAATTTACATAAGTTTTCAAGAGGAACTCAACCCCCACCTTACAAACATGTTTATTGCTGACTGACATAGATGTCACTCTTCCAGAGGTGTTGGAAGCTAGAATTTGTTGGAGTAGCCGCTCTGTCAGCCAGTTGGCTGGTGACTAAATCAACAACCTTCAATTGTATAAGTCAATCTTACCCAAATATACGATTGATTGGAGTGCAGAAAATGAGAGACCACACTAAATGTCTGGTATCCAAGCTGAACTGAACTTTTCTGCAACAGTACCCATATTTATACAAAGAAAAAAGCTGACAAGAGAAAATATTTAGCAAAAACAGGATGCTTCTTAAAGGTGTTATTTTTGGATAATGGTCCTGCAGTCGACATATTCTTATCTTCTTATCACACTATAGCTTTTCTTCTCAGAATTATAGAGCCAATGCCCCCGCGTCTGAACTTAAGGTGTGAGATGAGCTTCCGGCACATTCTTGTAATTTTTTGCATATAATATGTAAGGGTAAATATTTTGCAAGCAGACTATTAAACAAAATGCATAATACAAGTACTTTTAAAGGCAAGATATTTCTATATAATCACTTGGGGTCCACCTAGACCCCCACAAATTGTCACCATACCTGGGGAAAGATCCCCTAGTTGTAAAAGCTGTTATCTAATTGAGTTACTAAATTCAGACCTTAAAATATACACCAAAGTCAGTGCTTACTGGCTCGGCCCACTTCTGTAATTAATCCACACCGATCAAGTTGGTTTTGTGTGTGATAGACTGGCAATCTTCTATAAATTAAACACTATCAAAATGGTGACACTACCACTTAACATACCTCCAGCTAAACTCCAAGTGCTGAAATATAAATATCATTATAACTCAGAGATCATTATGTAAGGGCGTGTCACCACTCTTAAGCATGGTTGCCAACTCTCCCTGAATATCAGGGAGTCTCCCTGAAGAGCGGGTAATCTCCCTGACTCCCTGAAGTGTTGGGCAATCTCCCTGATGCTGATTCAGTTACAGAAGTCATTGCAATATGATGACAGAATTTAAAAATTGTGTCCAATTTTCCTTGCATTAAGGTCTATGGAAGTGGCAGATGAAGAAGTCATTGATCTCCTAGACACAGTATGCACAATAAATACTGAAAATATTTATTCAGTCAGATTTTCACAATCAATAAATACTGATGCTGCTATTCTTATTGGGATATAGTTTGCCTGGCAGTGTTAGACACACCCATGGGTGGAGCTATTCATAGGACACACCCCTTTGACACTACAGGACACACCCCTTTGGTGCAGCCTTGATAGTGCTATCAAAATCTCCCTAATAGTGATTTGCAAAAGTAGGCAACCATGCTCTTAAGAATCCATAAAGTGAGCAAGGGCAGCATATAAATGATCAGTGTCACAACTCTGCCTGTCCCCTGCATTTCCAAGGTCAGCTGAAGCATTACTTGTTTCATTCTGGTGCTTGCTGTTGCAGGTTCTATCAAAGGGGTTATCTGTGCTACTGTGCTGCTCTGCTATTAACTGGCTCATTACCTCTGATTCCAGACAGTTGTACCTATTGCATATTAACCAACTCCTCCCCTCCCTGCACTCTGAGCTTCTTCATTGTTCTCTCTGTAGTCTTTTCATGAAGTTGTCCTTTTTAGAGCTTTACCTGCATGCTGAATCTTGTACTTCCTGAAGCTTCCAAGCCTGCAATCCTCGAACCCACTTGCACGCTCTGCATTCCCACAGTGGACTTCCTAAGCTTCCAAGCCTGCATTCCTCTGTGAGATTCAGTTTACACAGCCTACATTTCCTCAGTGGACTTCCTGAACTTCCAAGCCTGCATTCCTGGGTGATTTCCAACTCACACAACCTGCATCTCCGCTGCTCAGGACACCTCACGGCTCATTGCACCTCTGCTGCTTCACGCTGCTCATTTTTTCTTGCATCTCCTTGCACACTCTTATGAGGACCATCACCTTACCAAGTATTCCAAGGTTATGTGATTACCTCATTGTAAATATCATTTCCGCAACAATACTTTATTACTTTCTGGACTCCTACTTTATACTTTATTATTTGGACTCACATCTGCATTATAGGCCTTTCCTGTCTTCACAAGTGTACAGATAAATATAATATAAACCATTTACCTTTTTTAAACTTTATTGAAACAATGGGAAGTTACATTATTTAACTTTTTTTTTTTACTTTATTGAAATTATGGAAAGTTAAACCATTTAACTGAAGTATAAGTGTATATATATGTATAAAAACCATTTAAAATTTCTTCGGTCTCAACCTGATTCTACAACATATTATTTTTGTTAAGCTATTAAGCAGAACCAATCAATTTATTGCATGCCCACTGTTTAGCCCAATACCAGAACCTTTAAAACCGCTGTCTTTCTGACAATTCTCATGCAAATCTTTTTTTTTGGGAGAAGCAATTGCCGGGCCGTATTCACATCTAAGAGTGAGTTAAGTGCAGACAGAACTGCACCTAACTTACTGGTGAAGCTCCTAACCCCCTCACCCCCCAGTTTTTAGGTACCTTATGGGGCACTTAAGAGTGCCATAGGGCTACCTTATCTTACCATGCATAGTTTCCTTCTTAAGAAGGAAACTACACACAAACAATGCCTCTCCCCACCATCCTCGGCTGATCTAAATCCCTTCTCTCTCCCACTTCTAACTAAACCCTCCCCGAGACAGCATTAGGCCGCCTCTTTCTAACTAAACTACTCTGTGCGGTCTTTAAAGTGGTAACTGGTACGTAGATTGCATAAATGACCTACTACACATGCATGATAGGTCATATTTGAAATCTACACACCTAAGAAGTCGAAGCTTCTTAGGTGTGAATATGGCCCACCATTGGTGATCAGCCAATACTTGATGTGTCCCTGAAGAAGCCCTACTGGAAGGGTGAAAGGCATAGAACCTCATACATAATCGCTCCTGCCTGAAAGTGACTTTCATCAGTGCTTGCACTCTGCCTAAACTACTGCTCAAGTACTCCACTGCACTCCTGTCTCATTAATTCCCGGGTCTGACCCTTTCACATCACCAGGAATTTCCCAGATTTTAGTGGATTTTTAACGCTGAAGAGCATGCTGATGCTTGTAGTGCTACAATCATCAGCATGCCCAGGGATGGCAGGGCATGCTAGCACTTGGAGAACTACAAGTTCCAGCATGCCCTGTCACTTGTGACAAACGCATACCACTCCTATCACATTAATAAAATATAGGGCCTCTCTCTTTTACTTTTCTCTTTCACTTTCTTGTATTTTCCTCTTCTTTTCCTATTTCCTAATGCACACAACAATTTAGCAGTTTCATTTTAATGAGAAATAGATAAAAAAATAAAATAAAAAAGTAACCATTTTAAATGTTAATCCTTTGTCTGTGGTTTTAGGTTTCAAATTGAACTCATGCAGTTGTATTGTCATATTTTGTAGGAAGTTTGTCTCCATCTCCCCCCTCTTTTGGCTCTTTGTGCAGGAACACTCCATTTCTAACACTTTTAAAACTGATACTGGAAGGACCAAACCCCTCCCCCTAAGTTTCTAATAATTTGCCTAAGTTCCAGCTGCACCATAATGAAATGGAGGACTATGTCCAGAGCAGACACCAAAGAATGGACGAAATCTTCTCTACAGAACAAAGAGAAGTGGACCACACTATTAACAAGGACAACTTCTGTTCCCAGTATTTACATTGTGAAAGACTTTTGAAATCAGAACTGAAACAGTGGAGGAAGAGCCAGAGTTTGAAAGAATACCTAGACAGCAATCTTATTCCCATTGGGTTAAGGATATTTAAACAACCCACTTATACCTCCAGGAATTATATTTTAATCAAACAATGGAATTATATGTTAGATATATGATCCAGAAAACTCATGGAATTAATTGTTAATAATAGAAAAATCTATCAGTGTAGTACTAATCCCACTGCAAGATAGTTTTAAACTCTAAATCAACATACCTTTGGTATCTTCAGAAAGTTAGAGGATCAAATTGTAACAACTAAGAGAAAGAAATACACAGAGACGCCAAGGACTAAAACATTTTACTACAAAATAGAGAAGTAAGATTACCACCTTACAAGACAAAACATCAGAAAATTTACATTAAAGAAAATCGTATTCAGAACGCATTCCCTTCCACGCAATCTTCACAGACATCAGGAGGATCATTCTAAAACAGCACGAAAAGCGATAATCAATCTAACATGTTGCAGCCAATTGAACCGCGAAATTTCAGTAATCCACACAATGGAAGAGGAAATACCGGTAGCTTTTACTCAAAACAATATCGCTGAAACATTCATTCATTTCAGGAAAAATCAGAAGTCCAACAACAAAAACAGACTTCATTATACAGTAGCAATAAAAATAAGACTGGACCACTTTTAAACACATTGGGCTGGATCCAGACCTTGTTAAGTGCATGAACTTAGTTACTCCTGGGCTAAACCATGTTGATTTCAGGGGGAGTCATATTTCATCTGCTGCAAACAGTATTAGAGTTGAGAGGTGATGTTTCCTACCCCAAGTCTAAATAACAGTGTGATAGTAAAGCTCGTCAGTATCCGTCTGCAGTAAGCAATTTAAAGATATATCCCTGCATGCAAAGAATACAATTAACTCAACATGGTTTAGCCCAGGAGTAACTAAGTTAATGCACTTAACAAGGTCTGGATCCAGCCCATTAATTGATTCTCACAATATATGAGTCCAAGAAATTGAAAAAAAATTTGCGAAAAAGATAATCCAAGCTCTTGCAGAAAATTGAGACCATACATAACTCTATGACACAGAATCCACCCAAATATGAGTCATTTTTTATACCTAGCAGGGAATATCCTGACCCCCATCAGCAATGCAAAAGAAAATCCAATCGGAAGAAGATGATGGGGCAAATGAGGAGTTTTGAAGACTAGCAATCAGATCCAAATTAAAAAAATAGGAACTAATAGAAGCTGAGATAACACTACTGAACAAAGGACTAATATTTGCCCCTTCTACTCATCTCAACAAATTTAATACACAAACTGATATCCATAAATTCTCACATAAATTGACCTTAACAATACATTTCATGCAACATGACAAATTTAAGGATCTAAATCTTCCTTCTACCTGTCACATCTAAATGGCCCATATATAGAAACTATTAATAAAATGGTGGAAGAGGACAAAGCATAGTAGAAACTAGTAGTTTAACTGGCTGACAACGGAAGCACAGTTATCATGTAGAGAGATAATTACCTTAAGGAAGCTTACAGATTCCTAGGAAACATACATATCTGGGACCTCTGCCAATGAAGTTAGGGAGGCTGATTCAAGGGCTGCCTATGATTGGACAACCTCCCTGTAAATAGAACAGCAGGGGCACATTGCTCTTGCTGGTTATAGCTTCTGCTACTCTGCTCCTTGCTGTTCTGCACTGTGCCTTGATAGTGATACTCAGCATTGATTCCTGAGTGCCCCTTCCTGTCATTCCGTTCTACCTTCCTGCCCTTTCTTGCCCTGTGAGTGTTTGTCGCCATTTCCCTCTTGTGTTCATGGTTGTTTGCGGTGAGTCTCTGTGGGTGTGAGCTCTAGTGCATCCACTATCTGTTATGGTGTGGTCTTTGTCTCTACTGGGTCCCGGTCTGTCCACCTGCTTTCACACACTCATAAGGGACACTGTTGGGGGCTACAACCTGCTGGGTGTCCTGCAGCCAAGCCTCAGTGGCTCACCATCAGTGGCTCTAGTGAACACCAGACCCCAGCTAGACCCAACGAGTTGTTCCCTAACATTATAACTGGCCATCCACGTGTTAGTATGGAAATGTTAACTGAGATGGTCAAGTCTCTGGCCTCTCAAGTAAAGATGCTATTGCAAGTTTGCAAAGATAAAGTTAATGCCCAGGAATAAAGTGCCAGCATCTCCTGCTCTTCCACGGTTCCAGCCTCTCCAGCCTCTGACCACAAGTTGTTTCGTAATTTCAAAGAAAGTTGCAGATCATCGTCATCATCATCAGCTTCCCAGTGCCTCCAGTAGCAATAGAGGGTTGGCCTTGTCATTTCGCTGCTTCAAGGCGATCCTCAGTCTTGGGCATTTGGACTGCCTGAGGATCACCCAGCTCTCCAATCGGTGGAGCCCTTTTTCTGAGCTGTTGATCTCCTTTATGACAGGATGGCCTCAGTGAAAGCCAGTTTCTGGATCCTCAAGCAAGGTCATCGCAGTGCTGAGGAGTACAGTGCTGAATTCCTTAGATGGGCTGCTGACAGTGGCTGGAATTATCCTGCACTCCACAGCCAGTACCGGTTGGGGTTGTTTGAAGGAATCAAGGATTCCTTGGTCCAGTTCCCTAGTCCAAAGTCCCTAGAGGACTTGATTGCACTGTCAATTAAAATCAACTGCCATCTCTCCAAGCACAGACAAGAGAAAGTCTGGACCGTTCATGCCATGAATCTGTTGTCTTTGACTTGTAACCATGATGAGAGTGAACCGATGCAGCTGGGTGCCTACTGTATTCGTGTCAAGAAAAATTCAGGAGGCATTCTCTTGGTCTGTGTTTTTACTGTGGTGAGAAGGGTCATCAAGTCAACCAGTGCCCGGACAAGCTCAGTCAGCCCGGCTGTCCGGGAAACAACAAAGCCTAGTGGAGTGGGGGAAGATTTGACTAGGCATTACTCTGGTTTCCCCAAAGAATGCCATTTTGGTTCCTGCCACCGTTAAATACCTTGGGCAGACCTCCAAGTTGGCCTCTTTGTGGGGAATACTTTTAAGACCTTTAACTTGAATGGTAATCCCTTGGATGGGGGAGCTGTTGAATGCTGTACGGTCCTGTCAATCTCACTATTGAAGCACTGCATGCGGAGGACATTTCCTTGTTCGTTATCAATTGTCCCTTGGCCCCACTCATCCTGGGTTATCTGTGGTTGTGTAGACACAACCCAATGATTAACTGGGGGAGATTGTCTCATGGGACTCCTCTTGCTCTACCTCCTATCTCAAGCTTCCAATTCATGTCAGCGACTCCCAGGTTTCCTCAATTCCACTCCAGTACTCAGAATTCAAGGACGTCTTTTCTTAGGTTGCCACAAATGTTCTGCCCTCCCATAGACCATATGACTGTGCCACTGATCTAGTTCCCGGGGCTAGGTTGCCTAAAGGTTGCCTATTTTCTCTGTCTCATCCTGAAACCAGAGCTCTGGAAGATTATATTAGGGAAAAATTAGCCAAAGGATTCATCTGACCATCCAAGTCGCTGGTTTCGTCAGGTTTCTTCTGTGTTAGCATGAAGGATGGTTCATTACGGCCCTGCATTGACTACAGAGCCCTCAATAAGATCACTATCAGATTCACATTCCCTGAATTTTGAATCTCTTTGACCAGCTCTGATATGCTAAGATTTTCTCCAAGATCGACCTCCGTGGAGCTTATAACCTGGTTCGCATCAGGAAGGTGGATGAATGGAAAACTGTGTTTAACACCCCTTCAGATCACTATGAATACCTTGTGATGCCCTTCGGACTATGAAACACTCCTGCGGTCTTCCAAGACCTGATTAATGACGTCTTCAGGGAATTCATCAGTTCCTTTGTTATCGTATACCTGGATGACAACCTAATCTATTCCCCTTCTTTGGAAGTCCATCATTAGCAGGTCCGTCAAGTCCTTCAGAAGCTTCAAATCAACCACCTATATGCCAAACATGAAAAGTGCAAATTCAAAAGTTATATTGTCTCGCAGGGATTTTATATGGATCCGGCAAAGGTCAAGGCAATTCCCAGGCCAAGAAACATTACAATGTGGACAATCGTGAATTATCAGCCATCAAATTGGCCTTGGAAGAATGAAGGCGCCGGATGGAAGGGGCATTGCATAAAGTAACCATCCTTACTGACCATAAGAATTTGGCATACATTAAATCTGCTAAGAGATTTAATTCCCGTCAGCTTTGTTGGGCCTTGTTTTTCACAATATTTGATTTCATCATTACCTACCGACCAGCTTCTAGGAATGGATAAGCAGATACTCTCTCTCACTGTTTCCTTCCGTCTCATGAACCCTCTTCCACTCCTCTCCCTATTGTGTCAGCGTCAAGTATCATTGCATTTACCCAAGATCTGTCATCTAGACTTCAAAGGGTCCAGGCTCAAGCTCCCAGTTGTAAGCCGAGTCATCTAATTTTTATTCTGGCTAATCTAAGAAAGGCGGTTTTGAAGGAGATCTACTGTAGCAAGGTTTCTGATCATCCCAATATTCACCGTACCATGAGTCTCCTTTCTCGTTCTGTTTGGTGGCTGAAGATGATCCAGGATGTCAAAGATTTTGTTCATGTCTGCGAGATCTGTGCTCGAACCAAGGGGTGAAGGATAAGCTGACTCCTGTGGGCGTTGGTAATTAAAACTAAATAATACTGTAAAACCAAACTGCTTAACAGGGGTCCAATAAGATATTCAGAGTAGAATGTCAATAAATAAATCCAATATATGATGATGGGAAAAAAATTCATACAGATGATGTAGTTCATTATAGCCTCTTCCTGGCCATGTGAGTGATTCACTCTGGAGGGAGTATGCATGTAGATATTAAAAAGAAAAAAAAACAAAAACAAAGAATGTGGAAATTACTAAAAGTTAGTATGCAAATTTAATAATAATCAATTAAAAGAATGTGCAATAAATTCATAAACACAAAAGTTCATAAAGTGGATATATTAAAAAACGGATTTCAATACCCAAGAGAAGAGTCCAAACATGAGTGGAAAACGAAAAAGAACTAGCTATAAAAGTCCTGGGATCCCAAGCTCCAAGCACACCATCCTCTCCATCCGGTTTCCTCCTTAGAAGGGAACTGCCGTGAGCTGCTGACGCGTTTCTCAAAGCTACCCATGGGACCCCCACAACCGTTCCCCATTCCCACACATCCTTGGACACACATTTTCATGGACTTTATCACTAATTTTTTTTTTTAAATTCAATAAGGTTTTATTGGCATTTTTAGTTTATGTACACAAACATTTGCACATAACAGTACAAACAAGAACAGAAATAAGACATAAGACAAACAAATAAACCAAAAAAAAAAAAAAAAAAAAAAAAAAAAAACTCTACTTTATTCGAAATAGGGACATCCGAAAAGGAACTTTCGGATGTCCCAATTTCGGAAAACAGAGTTTCTTAGATGGGATTGACAATGCTTGCAATCCCTTCCCATACTTTTCAATATACCACTGCCTCCAAATCTTCTGCATCACTTCCATATCTGCATGTTCTTCTGAATCTGAAACCCTATGCTACTCTTCCCCACTCATGAAAGCCATGCTCTTCCCCCCTCCTCACTGGCTGGCCCCCATGACAGACATTGAGTACAAGATCTTACATTAAGATTTCTCTTTTCCGGAATAAGGGGCCTGATTCAGAATTAAGAAGGTGCTTAAAATAAGAGAGGAAAGTCACTCCTGGGCTAAACCATGTTGATTGCAGGGGAGTCATATTTCATCTGTTGTAAACAGTATTAGAGTTGAGAGGTGATGTTTCCTATCCCAAGTCTAAATAACAGTGTGATAGTAAAGCTGGTCAGTATCTGTGTGCAGAAAGCAATTAAAAAATATATTCCTGCAGGAAAAGAATACAATTAACACGACTCCTCCTGCAATCAACATGGTTTTGCCCAGAAGTAACTTTCCTCTCTTAGGGCCTGATTCAGACTTAAGAAAGTTCTAAAAATAAGAACTTAAAGTTACGCCTGGGCAATATCATGTTGTTTTTGGGGGGAGTCAAGTTAATAGCATT
>WWET01002654.1:156544-185876 GCA_011038615.1 Limnodynastes dumerilii | reverse complement strand
GGTGTGTTGTGTGTGTGTGTGTGCGTGCTGAGAAAAGCCTAAGCTGTGATATAATAGTAGTGAGGTGGCACACTTTTTTGGGGGTGTTAGGGAAGGTTTCTAAGGCATATGACAGTAGGGAGGTGTGATGTACGCAGTGAAGGAGTATTTACTCTGGGAGTAAAGGTCAAGCTGGTGGCAGAGGAAAAGTACAGGAGTAGCTATTGGGGTCTTTTTTTGTGACATGTTCCCTGTTCTTAGTCTACTTGAGTGATAAGCAACTCTGGTCCCAAATGTAGCCTATCCCTGGCAGTTGTAGGTTAAGAGCATTGTACAATGTCTGATGAAGACAGTAAGTTGTGTTGTTCGGGTCGTCACGTCCGGTGACTGAGGCTATTTGAGAGCACCCCTGCAGGTGTTGGCAAAGGCAATTGAGGTAAGGTTGGTCATAGACCTCTGTTCGTCTAGCTTGTCGTCTTAGAGGATTTTATTTCCTCCTGCATGCAACTGGCAGAGCACTGAAGGAATCATCATTCAGTGGGCTGGGTTGGCAAGTCTAGTGGAAGCTATGTAGCACACTTGTAGAGCTGGAGCTTGATGGGCTAGGTGTAGAAGCAGCCCTAAGCATTGTGTTCCAACCCATAGAAGGTCAGGACATGGGTTTAATGCCACAGTGATGGTGAGGGGCCTTATGGAGCTTACCATGAGGCAAGGCCCTACACTCCTTTCTGGCTACTCTGCGCCCCTGAAAGCAGCTATGCCTGGTACCCAGTCTCCTAGAAGTTAGATGGATGAGAAAGGAGGTACTGATAAGGTAATTTTCAAGTTATTTAGGCTTAGGGTTATCCCTGAATGAATGCAGTGCTTGTGTAACCCATGTCTTACTGTGCATACCACACACAACTCCCCCTATACTTTGTAAACAGTATTGACAAGCCTAGACTGGTAGTGTAAAAGGGAGAATGTGTTAGTAGCACATATTCGTGGTCCAACATATTTACCTGGCAGAAAAATAGAGGAGCACTTGCAGCACATTATGATTCCAGTCAGCATGACAGTTTCCACAGAGAGTTAGTGTGCAAAAATCTGTCCGGGGCTTCCTCTCATATGTACAACCAGCCCAAGTGCTATTGTACTAAAGCTCTTCTTAATTGAACTACAGGTGGTAGAATTAATTAATGCCCAAATGGCTGCCAGGACAGTTGCATTGTAGAACCTCAAATTCCATGTCTCAAAGGCATATTAGAACCTGTAGTTCCAATAAGAAAACCATAAGTAAACAGAGTCCAAAATACTCTCCTACACAGGTGTGATTTCCTGATACAATGGTGTTTTTGGTACAGCGAGCCAGGTTAGAAAGCAGCTGTTATGTCACTCCCAGACTTGCAAAGATTCATGCGCTGCCAGGTAAGTTTTTAATCCTAACCATAACCCTCCATTTCCTGCAGCCTGACTCTAATCTTCTACACAACCATAATCCACAATGTCCCCAGCCTAACCTTAGTCTTCCCCATAAGCCCTAGCTTGCCACAGTGTCTCTAATGGGAACGGGTCAAAATAGATACCCATTACCTACAGCAACTTTCTAAACACATAGCAATTCAACAATGATACAGCTGTCATTCAACATGCTGCTGTATCAATATCACAGTAGCGCTGGCCTGTGCCCCCTCCAAATACTAAATGAGACCCCAAAATCTAAGTACAATCCTAACAAAAATAAGTTATAAAATGGATAGACTTCCCAATTTCCCAACTCACAGCCTAGTGTTGTAAAGTGATACCTGCACCCTTTAATATTTTGTCACTTGTGACTTTTTGCCACATGATCATGCATGTAGCTGTATTATATGCTTCTAGTTTAAGCATTTAAGACTATATTTAAACTAGAGTGGACATAGCAGCTGCAATTACTGATTTTAGACACTTATTCCCATTTTAATTTTCTTAGGTTAAGTAAATTAGCAGTTTTCATAAACATTAAAAACATGAACCAAAGTAACAAACATTATGAGTTGCCCAGCTATCTCAAAATTTCTGGACGACTGCAGTAAAATGCAAGATACCAATAGGTACACACACTAGGATACCAGAATAGTGTAGGCTCTTGTGGTACTGCCTTTCCAGAACAAATTTTAAGCGCTCTTAATTTGCTAAGCATTTGCATGTTTATTATAGGTGCAAGTACATAGAAACTCCTGCCAGAATACCCAGTAACAATCATAATTAACTACCTGGATCATAATTTGTTGGCAAGTGTTTATCTGGCATAAACACCTCTAAAAATCAAACAATGCAATCCTCAGTGGGATATTAACTAGGTTGTAACTTTCATTAACATGAAATATTTAAGGCAAAAACCTCATCATGTAGAAAATCAAACTAATGAAACCAGTATGGTTAAATCTAATATTGCTAATTTTTTTTTAAATCAGGCTTTACCTTCAGACAAGTTCTCATGTGCATGATCGATATATAGTTATTGTGCTGCTAGCTCCCAGCATCAAAAACAAGCAGTATGCTGCAGAGTATAAAATTTCTTAAGCTGGCCATACACTAGAGCAATTTGCCCAATCACCTGATAATTGGGCGATCGGGCAAATAATCGCTCTAGTGTATGGCCAAGATCAATTTTTCAAACACCAAATAAACGCACCAGAAATGCTCTGGAGCAATTATTTTGTCTTTTGACATGTTTGATTAAAATCAGGAGCAAGTTCCTGATAATTTTAAGGGAGCCAATCAGCAAGCTGAGTGGCTCCCTATTCTTCCAAGCTGCTCTGACAGAGCAGATAGCTATACAGCAGCAGCTATAGAAAGTTGTACAGACAGGGATCAGCCAAAACAGAGCTGTGTGAAGCATGGCTTCAGCTGATTCTTGTATTACAACCTGCAATAACCACTGCTGTATATCTATGTACTATGCTGCTCTGACCGCTTTCAAGTATACCTTCAAAGCAGCATAGTACTAGCCCTGCCCCCCTCTTCTGCTAGCATTATCGTTCCCAGCAGATGTGTATGGTGCCAACAGGACAATTCCCTAGTGGGAAATATTCCTGTTTATTGGCCCACCCCCTGCTGGGACAGATCCCAGTGTATGCCCACCTTAAGTCTTACCTCAATAATAGACCCCCCAGCACAAGTTCAGGTCCAAATTGCTGAGCCCAGGTTTGGCAAGCTCTGAATTAGTTTAGTCATGAATTATGCGTAAGTAGCTATTTTTACAAGACAGCAGTGGCATTTAATGCCAAATATGTTATCTTGTTTGAACTTCAAAAAGTAAAATAAAACTAAGGCAAAAGCATGCCCATTACTTCCTTAATAGTAAGAGTCAACCTGAAAAACAATTTAAATGTTTTATTTAGAATTTAAGCAAGACATTTGAGATCACAAAAAAACACATAAAACCTCCCATGACGCCGCAGTAATCTGGAGTGCGCATTTATTCAACATCAAAACATGCAAACAACTTGAAAAAACAATATCTGGATTGAAAATAAAATCAACATCTTGTCCTCACTACCCACTCAACCATGGACAAGTAATCAGGGCAGATATTCAACCACATCAGAAAACTGAAGATGTTGATAACATTTCTCAAAACTGAAACAGATAACTAGAGAAAAGAAGCTCTAAAAGATGCAGGTGATTGCAAGATTTCTAATCTTCATCAGAAGAATCTTTTTCAAATGTGTAAGCCATGAAGCAAGCATCTGGTCTCTTAGGGACTAGGGGATGTCCAGGTCTCACAATCTCAAAGCCCAAAAAGCTGAAGGTTCTGAGAAGGGCAGCTACAAAAAAAAAAAAAAAAAAAAAGTAAAGTTAATACTTATTAGCACTACCCACATGCCATCACATTTAAAATAATAAGGACAGCAAACTAGTTGTATTAGACCAAGGCTAATTAAAAAGTAGTTTGTATACAATATAAATCTGTTTCTAGAAATACTAATTTTTTTAAGAATGCCAATACCTTCCTCCACTGGTAGTCAATGATTATCCATTTCCTAGCATTAATGGAAACTGACATGAAATGGCCTACTGCAGATGTTCATAAATGAACACTAATACTACAGAGCACCAAGACCAAAGATACAAATTAACTGCAACATGGATTCTCATATACTAGACAGATGTTAGCACGGCTCCAACCCAATATCGGAAAGTCAGCATCTATAGCTTTATGATAAAGAATTATAATCCTTCAGTGGCAACTTCATAAAATGACTAGTTATGGAAATACATATTTTCATATGCCTAGTCAGCATAGGAAGAAATGCAACTGCTAGGTCTGGAGACCAATGATGGCTGTTTAGAGTCCAGCCTGCCAGGGTAGGAACTATTGGCAATATATGTATTGTTCAGAATGAGCTTACCTCTATCATCTCTGTTCTTGTGAAAACAGATGAAGACATGATTAACTTGGAGTTGCTCTTCTGCAAATTCCAACAAAACAGCAAAGCTATTGGAGAAAATAAATTAAGATCATAGTACATAACAAAATATGCAAGTGGTGATATTTACATGGCTTACATTATACAAAGTAGTCCATTTTGTGGTATGCAGTCAATCCTCTTTACAGAACACAATTGTACTCACAGAAGCACCAACATTAAAATTAGGAAAGTCAGGCTTCCATAAGAACAGAACATATGCAAATACATAGGCTACAGCAAATGTAAAGATGTGCAGATATTTAGTAGTTTCGAAGTTTCACTTACCTATCTTTGCTCCCATCAGGGAGTGCGCCACTTGGGATTTCTATATACAGGTTATTGTTGTTTAGGACAGCTCTCCACTCTACGTGCTTGCCATCTGATAACCTGGATTCAACATGAAGGATTCTAGTCCTGTTATTGGACGTAAGCTCCTCTGTTATGTTCAGCCTATTATCCTAAATAGACATTAAAATTTCAAGCTGTATATTCAAATATAATCATAAAGTATCCATCTATAACTGACAATTTTTACAAAAATCTAAAAGTTAAAGATTTTATTCAGTGCAGCACTGAGCTATAAGAGTGCTTCACAAAAGTTACTTATTCCAGTGACTTTCAAGCCAACATCCAAACAGGATTGTGTTGTCCAATTTCATACAAGAATTATCAAAGACTGTCAAGCATAAAAGCTACAGCACAATGTACATAGTCTTAGAGTGCTACCATTTTCATAGTCTGTGCCAATATTTTAGATGGAAATATACGAGTTTTGTGCTATATACTTACGGAATAAAATAAATTAGCTGAAAGATTGTGATCCCTCTGACTATTCCCTCGCCCACCTGGGATCTTCAGGGGTGGGTGAGGGACATCAGGAACACCACCGAGGCCCAGGACCCAGGTTACTACAGCAACTGAACGAAACCCTGGAACTAAGAGCAGAAAAATTAAAGTTCAACCAATTCTGCACAAACAATGCTCCAAGACACACAAACTTGAATGTTTTGTCCAAGTTTCCCCAGTTGATGCTTGTGGCTTTTGGGACTATCCCTTCCTCATACAGAGGCTACAAACAGTGAAAACTAGCCAGTGTGCCTCAGCTATATTTGTTTGTCTACATGTGTTTTTCACCAACAGGAAAAATTCCCCTCATCTTCATAATATCGATTCAAACAGTAGCATATTCTTTAAATATAAAAAAGTTAATTGCCAATTACAAATGGTTCTTGTCTGTTTACTAACCAACAATTATGCTATATTGCAGTGAATGATTTGTCAGTATTACTTAGGATGTATCAGAGTATATAGACTATGGGCCTGATCCAGAGCTATGAAAATTCGCACGGCGGGCGAATGCGTACGTTCGACCGTGCGAATAAACATGCACGCCCCTAACACTCCCATAGTAAAGTACCTGCTTACAGCGCCTATACCCTACACTGGGTACGACAGTCGGCCGTACGAAATTTCGCACAAAATACGCTGAGCGCACGGGCTTAGCACGCCCATACTGTACAATTTAAATGGCTATCCCCGCCTCCCTGTAGTAAAACGAGCGCCCAGGCGACCGTCGTACTGAACGCACGCCCCTCGAGCGAAAAATTCGCTCACAAGTCGACCGCTATTCGCTCATGACGTCCAGGCAACCGGAAGCTGTCATACTGGGCATGCGCGGTGCGAATTTTTTCATGAATTTTCGCATACGATGAGCGTACGCTCGCTTGCGGTCGTAGCTCTGGATCAGGCCCTATATGATGTACACATGAAAAAAGGTACAGAAGTTTAGTGCCCAGTAATGTATAGTTAACAATGCATCCCTATTTGAAAAACTTAGTGAGCAATTTTATGTATAAGGAAAACTACACTTTATATTAAAGTTCATATTTCCAGGAAGCAAAATGTTAAATTAGGGATGCAAAGGTAGCCTTGACAGATCAACTAATAACATATGGAAGTTTTCAAACTGTCCAATGCTTAAGAGTGCATAATTTCCATACCTCCCTACAAAACAAGGGCTAATGATACCTCTTGTGGAACTCATTACTGATCAGTCAGTAATGAACACATGTGCTCCAGCAAGGAAATCTGGAAAACATGCACTGATGGGAGCTTTGATAACTATTGGAAACCACCAGTCTATAGGATACTAGTTTGAAGCAAACAAGAGAATCCAAAACCTAATACTCATAAGGAATTAACACATTAACTAGAAACACTTGCATTTTATTTACACAAGTGATTACACCATCTAAGCAAATAGTTTAACACAAGTATCAACTCTCCTTCAGTTTGCTTAAAATACTCACAAGCACTCTGGACATCATCAATTTTTAAAGTAAAACGTACTAAAATATGCATTAATATTTCATCACATACAGCCTTTGCACCTCAGTATTGACAATTCAATTGCATGATTATATTTTTCCATCAGAGGCAGGTGGCTCTAGCTCCTCCCTATGCACCATATAACCCAGCAGCTCACGTCATCTCAGCAGATGTTGCAAGCAGATGCCCAAAGGGGATTTGGGAGTCCAGAGTAAGCAGCCATTTGCAGATTGTATTCACCCACAAAGAAAATCTCCATTTTATAAATAAAAAAAAAATAAAAAAAATGAAGTTCTGTAGACACATGTTCAAGAAAAATGCTTAGCCATATCATACAAGACTTATACAATAAAAAAAAAAAAATCACATCACTAGAAGCTGTATAAAAAAAAAAAAAAAAATCCAGATCATACTGTAAATCAGTATTTACACTTTCTGGCCACAAGGAGAATTGTGAAAGTGCATGATCATTGCAGGCCTCAAACCTTCAGCCATTTTATGAAATCCATTTAAATTAACAAGGTTAGTGAAAACATAAAAGGCAGTTACATATAGCTTCAATTTAACACTATAAATATTTATATAAAACTACCATTTAGTCACTGGCAGAGCAACCCCATACACAAGCTTAAATCTGGTTTATTACTACTTCATTTACCCAAACGTAATCAAGTGTAATTATATGGTAGTACACATCAGTGTATATATATAGGCTCAGTGGATGGATATATCTATATATATATCTATATATAAATCTATATATATATATATATATATATATATATATATATATACACACACACACATATAAACCAACCTCTAATGCAACAATTACAAGTATCTCTAGTACTACTGTAAACATATATAGACAGTTTAGGATTATAAATCAAAAATCAATTTTTTATGCGTCACAAGCTTCGTTTTCAAACAAACTGGGCAACAATTTAACAGTACTTTATTTCCTAACGCAAGTCGATCACGGTTCTTTACATAACGTATTGACGAATGGGCGACAGCATTTGCACAGTGCTCTTAAGGCACATGGTCATTTGTGTCAAAATAGACAGTGACAAAAAACTGAGGCAGGTGATAAACCACTTCCTCTTCCTCATTTACTACACCACCTCATACGGCAAGACAATTAACGCTTTACGTATACCAAACAATTACAAGATTTGAGTGTGGAGTTGAAACGCTTTATTAGTCAGTCATGACAGGTTGATAGGCCGCGACCTCTACTGAGACACCCACGTGAATTAGCCGGCTCCAGGGGTAATTTAAAGCTCTGGACTACTAGCACGAATCGGATGTTTTTGTCGCACTACGTACATGAGGCCGCCTACCTTTCACTATTACTGGGAATACTCAGAAGAGGCATGGTGCAGCTTCTTTTATTTCCTTCCTTTTCTCTGGCAAAGCAATGGCTATTGAGTATCCGTTGGAGGGAGGATTTCACCATCCGGCCTCTCTGGCTAGAGAACCAGAAAATTCCCGGCCTTCAGCCTCTTCCGACGGAGTTTCTCAAAATGGCGTTTTACCGTCTCGAATAACACCTTTAAGTATTTAACGGTTGGCTCCGCCCATACAATGACACCTGCGACAGCCAATCCTGCGGCTCCACCTTAGTACCGCCTCGAGTCGCGAGCAGCTACATCTTAAGCGTATTGGTTGATAGCCGCCTAGACGTAGGCAGCAAAGCCGAAATGCGCGTGACCTTGTCTCTACAACAGCGCGCACACGGGTAATCTGACTAAGACGTCAGACGGGGCGCGCGGAAGTGCGTTAGGACTGAAATGTAAGCACTTTTAATATCGTAACACAAAGAACATCCACGCTACTTCTGCAACGTATTCCATATATGAAGTAAGTTTATTGTAAAACAACATGTATTAAAATGTGGTAATATTCTTAAGGCTACCGATTAATCATTTGAAAAGTGGTGTGTAAAAAAAAAAAAAAAAAAAAAATTAAATCTCGTTGCTATAAAAGCAAAGGTCACATGGTAGCATGACGTATACGGAAAATGAAGTAGCATAAAATGAAAATGACAATCCTGCCATCTCTAATGGATGTTCTTGCGAGTTATGGATGCATAATGTTTGCTGGTAAATAAAGGTCACTTTAAAGTTACATTGCTTTGAAAATCTAAGTTGAGCATAATTTGTCAGGTGAAACGAATCATGAAGCTTGAGCATTTATTGATTTATTCCAATTTCTCCTGATCATCAAAACATTATTTTGTATCCTATCTCAGTCTAAGGCAAGCCAAGCCCAAGTGGTCTACAAGGCACATAATTAAGGCAACCATTCAATCATTTACATAATCTTTGTATGACAAAACTCGGGGGCTAATCCAGAGTATGCAAAATAGGTGCAAGTGAAAAAATGAAGTTGCTATATTTTTTGCATGCAGATAAAACACTTTGCTTTTGCACATAGACCTTACATACGGGTGTGGGTGTCCGCTGAGAACGATCCTATTCCGAACTGGATGGGAAATCGATTGCTTTTGCCTCGAAGTGCTAAAGCTATCGATCTTAGGAGCACCGAAGACAGATCTCCGAATGGTAAGTATAAATTTTACCCCAACCCTTTCCCTGATCCTTACCATAACCCTCCCCTTCCATAACCCTAAGACTCTCCTCCCTGTAGCCTAACCTAAAGACTGCCATCCCCGCATCCTGGGCCGGATTCAGAGCTCCGGCCGCAATGCAATTGTGGCCGGAGTTCTGCGAAAAGTGCTACTGCGCATGCGCAGTAATATTGGAACGTAATCTACGTTACTTTTTGCAACGTAGATTACGTACATGCGGTTTTAAAGACCGCGTGTACGCAATCTACGCTGCAAGAAGTAATGTAGATTACGTTCCAAAATTACTGCGCGTGCGCAGTAGAACTTTTCGCAGAACTCCGGCCTCAATTGCATTGCAGCCGGAGCTCTGAATCGGGCCCCCTGACCCTAATCCTCTCATCGCTACAGCCTAACTCTAGAGTCCACTATCTGCAGGCTGACCCTAACCCTCACTTCCCCAGAGTCTAACCCTAAAAATACCCAGAGAGGTTACTCAACTCTCCGGTGAGATCTGCAGCTTGTGTGGTGTGTTCAGAAAAGAAATGGATAAGTATGCCGATTGGCATAATTCCTATTAAAAAAAAAATACTAAAATGTCTGTCTTTCGAAAATAAGGACACTCGAAAAAGACCTTTCTGCTGGCTCCACTTATTAGCCATTTCTGTTCGCAGACTTAGAACGCTTACATATTGCATGTAAATGAGAGTTGAGCTAGGAAAGTAATTTTTTTAATTATAATTTTGCTTTACAGTTTAAATTAGACTTCTCTTGCTGTTCAACATGGTTTTGCATTTGTACCTGTTTTGCACAGGTGTGGATGGGGATCAGTGAATGGAGTGTGTTTGTGTGTATATAGCTATATATAGCTCAGTGTTGACGACTTAGTTCTTCTCTCTGGGAGATTGTGGAGGGAAGAAAGAGATGCCAATATAGGGGCAGGGCTTGATGGAGCGATTTTATGTAAATTGCATCATCAATCCATACCCCCTACCTACCAGTGATACAACTCTCAATATTATTAGGTATGGGTAGGGCTTAATGTGTACACATTGTCACTACAACTTTTCTAGTATGTTTATGGCTCCTGCGGGTCACCTTGGAACCCTTAGTGTAGTATCCTGCTGACCAGACTGCTGACTCTTGAGTATCTGCTGCTACACCTGCTGTCTCCTATCAGCCTGCTATAGTGCTGTCTACAGAAACATTGCATTTACTTTGTTCTCTTGTGCATACCATCAGCCGTGTGCAGCATCTGCTACTCCAAATTCTGGCTCCTATGCAGTCTATCCATGTGCGACTTCTTTGTGTCTTTGTTGCTTCAGTTCAATCCAGTCCTGTGTGCAACTGTTCCATGTCTCAATTGCGTCAGTTCCATTGCCTCTGTCCAATCCAGCCTGCAATTGCTCTGTATCTCAATTGCCTCTGTCCTGTCTAGCCTGCAATTGCTCTGTGTTTCAATTGGCTCTGTCCAGTACAGTGTGCAACTGCTCCATGTCTCAATTGCGTCAGTTCAATTGCCTCTTTTCAGTCCTGCCTGCAATTGCTCCTAGTCTCAATTGTCTCAGTCCTACCTAGCTCATAAGCAAAGGGTACCTGAAATTACCCAGCTTCTGCTATAGACATGCACCATGGAACCTAGAATGCCTACCCAATCTGGTCATTTTGTGACATAGAGGAATATTGTCTCTCAAGAAATGTATTTTTTGCATAGTTTCTAGTTGGGCATCCCTAGTAATAGAGTTGTTATTCATCTCGAACACCGTGAGAAATTGAAAAAAAAGGATAATGGCTAACCGCCAGTAGCAAAGTGTTGTCTTTTCAAAGCATCTCCATGCAGGGGAATTATAACATGATTATGGACTTAAAAGGCAGACTATCAGCTTTATACTGGAGTTAAGGTTTAGTTACAAAAGTTGTTTAATATGTAGCCCCTTATTTTTTAAGTGCCCGTAAGCAATTAACCATCTGATTTAAAAGCTATTTCATGGACTGGTGTGAGCTACTCCTGTGTTATATTTGTATATGAAAGCTGTTGCTGTGCTACACAACATGCTGTCTCTATATAAATGAAACAGGCCATCCTTAAGTTGCAAAAAAGAAAAATCAATCAGAGAGATAGTAGGAACCTTAGGAGCGTTTTATACATTCTGGGGGAAAAAGTACTCACTGGTGGACTTGGCAATACAAAAAAGCCTGGATTTTCACAGAAGTCAGTGGTGGATCATTACCATTGTAAAAAGAACCCCTTCACCACATCCAGCCAAGTGAAGAACACTGTTTAGGAAGTAGGCATATATTGGTTGATATTAAAGTCTACCATAAAAGAAATCTTCATGAGAGCATTTAGAAAGGGTTCACCACAAGGTGCAAGTATTCATAAGCCTCAAAAATAGAAAGACCAGATTAGACTTTGTCAAATAGATAAATAAAAAGCCAGCCCTGTTCCGGAAGAGTATTGATTGGACAACTGAACCAGAAGAATAACCTGATGGGAAGAAAAAATATGGAGAAGTCTTGGAAAGGTTCATAATTTGAAACATATTACATTAACTGTAAAACACAATGAAGACTGTGATGGCAGGGGCTTTCAATGGAACTGGGTCACTAGTGTTAATTGATGTTGTGACAGAAGCAGCCGGATTAATTCTTAAGGTATAGGAAAATACTGATTGCTTAGATTCAACATACTTCAGTTGGCACAGGAGTGGAATATTGTGATCATTTGATGAATACAAAACTAAAGACAAAAATAACATCACACAAATAAAATCTGAAGACAGCTGTAGTAAAGGTCTGGCAAAGAGTAACAAAAGGGGAAACTCAGCATTTTGCAGAAATTGCCTGCAAATCCTCCACAAAGTAGAAAAAAAAATATTTGTGATTGATCATTTGTTCTTACATTTAAGTTTGCAAAGTAAATGTGCAGTAAGCAATTCAAATATATACCACTGCATGCAAAGCATACAATTAACTTGACTCCCCCTGCAATCAACATGGTTTAGCCTAGAAGTAACTAAATTTAAGCACTTACTTAAGTCTGGATCCAGCCTATGGTTACCAGCATCTAATTTTGGCTATGAATGTGGATGTGGAGTCTTCTGCCTCTTCACCACGCACACAGCAGGTTCCCTGAGAGCCATCAAATAAGTGCTGCAAGCATCTCTTTCCTGCTGCTTGCACCAGAATCTTGTGGTGATCATGCTATGGTCTTGCTGCTTCCCTGGTGAACGGTTCCCCGGAGTGGATTACAATGATTGCAAGAGTGATTTACATCATACTTTGAACGTGCTGATTGTGTGTGCTATACAGTCATCCTTGTGGTGTGGGGGAGCACAGCCTGTCATCAACCAGGACAGACCCCCCATCACTAACCCGCCATATTGGCAGAGGTTTCTGATACTTCAGCGTCTGAACTGGAGAAGCCTTTTTGGAGTTGCAGGTACTTGCTTTGAGTGGTGTGGTGGATGGTCATCTCTGGAGAGCCCATATGCTTACTGCTGTCAGACTCCTGTGGATCAGTCACTTCGGATCGGTTACATTTTGGCTGTACTGATTATGGGATCCATAACGCCTACAGTGGACTGCTTTTCAAGCCTCTGCCAACTTACATGTCATTGTGGAATTTTCATATTATTACCCACTGTGCCCTATTGATTTGTTATTTGCCAAGTTGAATCTTTGTCCATCACCATGCTTTGCAGGTGCCACTTCTTCTCCACTCTGGCTCCACAGCCTATAGTCAAGTACCAGCTTAGCTCTGAGCCATATTAGTTATATTGATCAAGGGAAACTTTAAGGTCACAGCCTACAGTGCACTTGTCCCTGCCTTTCTATCCCCTGCCAACTACCCTGCTCTTGTGGACTTCCTTTTGTTATTCTATTTTCAATTTATAATCCATTGTACTCTATTGAATTGTGGATTCCAAGCTGAAATTTTTAAGTTCCATCGTCACATTTTACAAGTACCTGCTTCTCATTCAGTCTGCTTGCACAGCTTTAACTGAAGTGCATGTTGAAATTATCATAATTTTCCAATTTCCTGCCTCAGATTTGAATTTTGTTAATACCCTGCTGTGTAAATTACTTCCCAATCTCCTGGGAGATTTCAAAATATTCCTGGACCCCTCAGCTGCAACACTTACCAGACGTAGGGAATTTCATCCCATCACCACAGTACTTAGAGCCAAAGGTATTACATATCAGTGGAGCTTTCCTATTAACCTACTAATACAATACTCAAGTAATCTCCACGTAATCTCTTCAATTGACGATGACTTTGGAACTTTTCTAGGACATTCCAACTCAACCTGCTAATCCATCTCTGGTTAAAGCTGTTGGACTAAAGTTGGTTAGACCTTTTTCATGTGAGTGAGCAGTACCTTGTTAAGCCCCATAGTCTGCCATTATTAGACTTCCATGATATAAGTAATAGTCAAGTTAACTGACTACAGGGTACTATTTAAAGGTTATTTAATTAGGCACCAGAACTACTTTTTATTTCCTTACCCATGTTTCAGAATATATTGGTTATATATTGGACCATTTACTATGTGGTTTTAAGTACCCTGATTTTGTGTTATATCTGAATGTAATTACATTTACTGTTGCAGTCATTGAATTGTTTGAAATGTTTTATTCAGTTGATGTAAAATGTTTTATTAATGGTTTAAATTCTGCAGTTTCTATTTCAATCTGATTGCACCTTAGGGGTGCTTCATTTTAGTCCACCCCACAGTGTTACCTTTTCCACACACTCCATTGCTGCAACTTTTTCTCTGTTACCCCTGGTTTTTCTCCAGCAGCGCTGGAAGGAGCTAATAATCATTGTATATTTGCAGAAGAAGAGAAAACATAGCAGTCTTTACCCATAACTTGCATAGTTGCATAAGCTGCTAAATAATGCATCTGCGCCACTTAGTAACTGATGCAGCTGCGCAAGTAGTCAGAACAGTTGGTGGGCTTCTGTGCTTTAAATGGTAGGGATGATTTTCAGTGTAAGTCCTACCCTGACCCTTGCTATAATTAGAAAAAATATTACACAAATATATCTAATAATACATTATTTAATTTAATACATTTTATAAAACTGATATACATAGTGGTACAGTGGTTTGCATTGGAGTACCACATTTCAGGGATAATCGGTTCTTTCCCAATTATGTGTTTTTTCCCAAACATATGCAATGTTTGTAAGTTTTCCTTTATAACCTTCTACAGCTTAAAAACTTTAGTAGCTTATTTTATGGTGTGTAGTAATCAATAAAGTTTGGTGTAGGGACTAGATATTTTGGTACAATGGGCTTTATTTACGAAGATCGTTTTCATATGATAAAGCCCGTTTTCATGTGAAACCGGGTTTTCCGGAATTCCATATTTACAATGCTATCATCGCCATGGAAACCATGGCGACGATCGCATTAACACTCCCGATAGCCGGCCCGCTCTAATGAATGCGGGCCGACAGATCGCTTTTTTAGATTAGTGTCAGTGCGGATTTTAACAATCCGTGCCGACACGTTAAATAACGCCATCTGAAGATGGTGTTAGGGTAAGTATTCCAGCGGTCTCCCCATATACCCCCTTTTTCTCCCCCTAATTGCTGTTATTGGGGGGAGGAAGAGGGGGGTACATATCGGGAGAACGCTGGAATACAGTTAGGTAAAAAAACCATTAAAATCTAAGTAAAAAAAAAATAACAAAATATATATTAACTAGTTTTCATAAATTTTTATCTAATAAACATATTTGATAAAAAGAAAAAAAAACATAAACAAATTGAGAACAAAGCTTTTAAACTTACTTAATGTCTGTCTCTAATCCCGGCACATGCGCAGTAATTTTGCCTTTTGGGACTTGAAATTTTACAAATCCCAAAAGGCAGCTACTGCGCATGTGTCGGGACTGCATAGCCGAACAATGTCAGCGAAAGGCTCGCTGACCATTGTGGAACCTCGCCGGAGGGGTAAGTATTTGTAAATACTTCCCGTGGTCCTGCCAGGCTCGCTGCGAGGTGCAGTGAGTCTGGTTGCTATCATTAGTGCTCATTGCGCTAATGATAGTAAATAGAGCCCTAAATTAAGATAAATTAATGCTAAATGTGGGGAATTACATACAGTCCAACTGGTCATAGCAGGAAGTGCAAATGCTCTATCTTAACTAAATTAAATTAAATTCTCTTTTAATTCAGTTAATGTTTAGAAATGGTTAACCTGCCCCTGGGACATAACATTTATAGGACAACCAAGTGTTAGAGGCCAGAAAACCCCACCAGGCCCTACCGGCATCTCTGTCTTAATTGCTAACCCACAGTGCATAAAGCCAAACTCTGTCCACTGCTATTTTTTAATCTGGATTTTATAGTTTACTGACAACAAACTTAGCATCTCTGACAATCTAAATAACTAAGATACTACAAAACAAATTAAAACAGTATAACAAAATCATAAAAATATAGGCTAATGACAGCCAACAAATTGTTTATAATAACGAGCACTATATATAAACATATATTAGACAAATAACTAAAAGTTATTCAGAATGGCTAAATTGAACACATAAGGGGCAATGGCCACTATTGAAATAATGTTAAATAAATATATATATCATAAAAACAACAAACATAATTAAAACCCATATAAAAAATAAAAAACACATTCACTCCATGGCTGCAGATGCAATGCACCTCTGAAACACACATTCGGTTTAATGGCTAAATGCGTTCCCTTCGATATGAACACGCAAAATTATATTACCAATCCAGTCAACATTTAGAAACCCCAAATGAGAGTCCCCACAGTAAGAAAGTTGAAGCAGTCACCGCTGCTCCTGTCCAGGGGTAACCATAGGTCCTGTTTGGCTTGCTTAGAGTTCCGAGTTTCATCGGTTAATTATAATTTCTTATTATTTTATTATTGTTTATTTATAAGGTGCCACAAGTTGTCCGCAGCACCGTACGAAATACAACAAGGCAACATTTTGCCTTGCGTTCTGCGCTTGCTTCTTTTTATTGAGAAGTCACTGTGTGAAAAACACATGTCAAATCGCCTTTAGTGAATCCACCGTGTTGTATATTTAACATTAGAAAAGTCGGGACTGGGAGGGTATATCGACGTCGAGTTGGTTGTGAAAAAGCCCAAAGTCCCGGGACTTGGGCTTTAGTGAATACGACAATGGGACAAAAACAGCTAAAGTCCCGGGACCTTTTGCGATTTGGCCAACATCGACCTTAGTAAATGAGGCCCACACAGTAAGTTGAGTCAACACACCTATATTGTACATTGTAATTCAGAGTCCCTTCCCTCTGGGAACTCAGCCTCAATCCTCTGACAGAAGCTGTTGGAGGTTTTATGTTACTAAAGTCTAGATAGGACAGAATGCTCTCCACTTAGTTAGCATGGTTGAAATCCAATCTGAATGCACAAAAATTGAGAACTGAGGATCTGATCCCACGTTGTAATGTGAGGGGCGCAAATACATTTTCTTTTTTTATATGAAGAGGAAAACGTTTTGCTTTTGCTTATTACACACAAATTATTTTTAACTTTAAAATGTCACCTCTTCACTTAAATCAAGGGTATCAAAGTAGAGGCCCCAGTAATGTAGGACTGGATTCACAATTAATAACGTTGGTGACTTACGCACGCAAGGTGCATAAGTCACCTGACTTATCTGGAGGGCGCATGCCCTATACTATATAGGGCATTACTATAGTAACCCTAGCGTATCAACAATCGGACGATACTTTGTTCCGTCCGAGCCCATTTCCAAGGAAATGGGATGTGCTTCCCTTCTGCCCGCTAAAGCGGGTGGGGGGAAGAATGGTAAGTGTACAGTGTGGGAGGGGGCTCCCACACTGTAGCAGATCAGAGGTCGTACGGACCGCTGATCCGCATGTCTGCAGCGTAAGCTGCCATAAAGCCTGCACGACAGAGGGGAGTGACGGGGTGTGCACTCCCCTCTTTCTCGCGTAATTTCAGACCCCCGCGCGCACGGAAAGCATGTGGGGGTCTGAATCCGGTCCATGGTCTTAAAGATGAGGGTAAGGAGTCTGAAGCGGACAGGAAGCCAGTGGAGGGTTTAACATAAGGAGAGGCCGAGGTAGAGCGGCGTGAGAGGAAGATGAGCCTGGAAGCAGCATTGAGTATAGATTAAAGGGGGGCAAGACGGGTGAGCGGGAGACGTATGAGGAGGAGGTTACAGTAGTCGAGGCGTGATATGACTAAAGAGTGGATGAGCGTTTTAGTAGTTTCATTGATGAGGAAGGGATGGATGTGTGCAATGTTGCATAGGTGGAAACGACAAGAATGAGAGAGGACACGGATGTGTGGTATAAAGAAAAGTGAGGAGTCAAGGATGACACCTAGGCAGTAAACTTGAGGGAATGAGGAGACAAAGATATCACCAATGGTTATCATGATAGATGGGGGGGAGAAAATCCTGGGGGAGGAAAAACAATAATTTCTGTTTTGTCCATATTCAGCTTGAGGAAGCGTTTGGCCATCCATGTGGATAGGGATGCAAGGCACTTGGAAATCTTAGACAGAAGAGAGGGGTTGACGTCGGGAGGTGAGGTAAATTTGAATGTCATCAGTGTAGAGGTGGTAGTTAAAACCAAAGGTGCTGATGAGGTTGCCCAACGAGGAGGTGTAGAGGGAGAAGAATGTGCAAAGGACAGAGCCCTGTGGGACACCAACAGGGAGAGGGGGGGGGTGAGCTAGGGGTAGAAACAGAGAAGGTGCAGTCAGAGAGATAGAAGGAAAACCAGGAGAGAGCAGTGTCAGTGAGACCAAAAGGGCGGAGGGTTTGAATCTGAAGAGGATGGTCAACAGTGTCAAAAGCAGCTGACAGATCAAGAAGGATGAGGATGCAGTAGTGGCCCTTGGATTTGGCAGTTAACAGATAATTGGTCACTTTGGTAAGGGCAGTCTCAGTGGAATGGAGGGGCCGGAAACCAGATTGGAGGGGGTCCAGGAGAGAGTTGTCAGTAAGGTAGCTGATGAGACGTTGGTAGACCAAGCGCTCAAGGAGTTTGGAGGCGAAGGGGAGAAGTGATACACTACCATTCAAAAGTTTGGGGTCACTTAGAAATTTAATTATTTTTGAAAGCAATGTTTTTTTCAATGAAGATAACATTAAATTAATCAGAAATACACTCTATACATTGTTAATGTGGTAAATGACTATACTAGCTGCAAACGTCTGGTTTTTAAATGAATACACAGGTGCATAGTGGCCCATTTCCAGGAACCATCACTCCAGTGTTCTAATGATACATTGTGTTTGCTAATCGAGTTAGAAGACTAATAAATGATTATAAACCCCTTGTGCAATTATGTTAGCACAACTGAAAACGGGTTTGCTTGTTAGAGAAGCTATAAAACTAGCCTTCCTTTGAGCTAGTTGAGTATCTGGAGCATCACATTTGTGGGTTTAATTATACTCTCAAAATGGCCAGAAAAAGAGAACTTTCATGTGAAAATCGACAGCCTATTCTTCTTAGAAATGAAGGCTATTCCATGCAAGAAATTGCCAAGCAACTGAACATTTCCTACAACGGTGTGTACTACTCCCTTCACAGAATAGCACAAACAGGCTCTAACCAGAGTAGAAAGAGAAGTGGGAGGCCCCGTTGCACAACTGAGCAAGAAGACAAGTAGAGTCTCTAGTTTAAGAAATAGACGCCTCACAGCTCAACTGGCAGCTTCATTAAATGGTACCCACAAAACGCCAGTGTTAACGTCTACAGTGAAGAGGCGACTCCGGGAAGCTGCCCTTCTAGGCAGAGTGGAAGGAAAAAGCCATATCTGAGAATGGCCAATAAAAGGAAATATGGGCAAAAGAACACAAACATTGGACAGAGGAAGATTGGAAAAAAGTGACGAATCGAAGTTTGAGGTGTTTGGATCTCACAGAAGAACATTTGTGAGACGCAAGAACAAGTGAAAAGATGCTGGGAGAGTGGCTGCTTTGGTGCTGGTAAAGTGGGAGATTTGTACAAGTTAAAAGGGATTTTGAATAAGTAAAGCTATCACTCCATTTTGCAATGCCATGTCATACCCTGTGGACAGTGCTTGAATGGAGCCAATTTCATCCTCCAACAGGACAGTGACCCAAAGCACACCTCCAAATTATGCAATAACTATTTAGGGAAGAAGCAGACAGCTGGTATTCTGTCTGTAATGGAGTGGCCAGTGCAGTCACCAGATCTCAACCCCATTGAGCTGTTGTGGGAGCAGCTTGACCGTATGGTACGCAAGAAGTGCCCATCAAGCCAATCCAACTTGTGGGAGGTGCTTCAGGAAGCGTGGGGTTAAATTTCTTCAGATTACCTCAACAAATTAACAGCTAGTATTCCAAAGGTCTGCAATGCTGTAATTGCTGCAAAAGGAGCATTCTTTGACGAAAGCAAAGTTTAAAGGACATCATTCTTATTTCAAATAAAAATCATTATCTCTAACCTTGACAATGTCTTGATCATTTGATAAATAAAAGTCAGTTTTCATGTAAAACACGAAATTGTCTGAGTGACCCCAAACTTTTGAACGGTAGCTGGAGAGGGATGTAGGGTCCAGATTAGGTTTTTTGAGAATGGTAGAGACAAGGGCGGGAGGAGGAGAATGTTAAAGGTGGCAAAGAGGCGACAGGGGTTGGATGCTTGGGAGATGAGATATTTGAAGAAAGTTAGCTTGGCTTGGGCAAGGGCAGAGCAGTAAGAGTAAAAGATGAATTTAAAGTGGAGGAAGTCAGCAAGGGAGCGAGATTTGCGCCAGAGGCACTTGGCGGTGCGGGAGCGTTGTTTGAGGAAGCACGTGACCTGAGAGTGCCATAGCTGGGGGTTAGAGCGGTGAAGGGAAATGGAGGAAGGGGGACAGGCAGAGGAGAGGGTGGTATTGTAGAGGGAGGCGGCTTGGTTTTGGCAGGAGAGAGAGGTAACTGGGTAGAAGAGTTGGTCAAGGGAGGAGGAAAAGGCAGGGATGTCGAGAGTGCTGATGTTCTGTCTGGTGAGAACGCGTTTGGGGGGAGGGGAGGCAGGAGAGGGAGAGGAGGTGGTGGTCAGAGAGAGGAAAAAGAGATATGGATAAGTCAGTCAGAGTGCAGCGGTGGATAAAGACTAGGTCAAGGGAATGGCCCTGTATGTGGGTAGGGGAGGTGATCCATTGAGTCAGGCCAATGATCCATTGAGTCAGGCCAAAGGATGAGGAAATAGAGAGCAGTTTAGAGGTGCTGGAGTGGGATAGGTTATCAACAGGGATGTTGAAGTTACCCAAAATAATAGAAGGGAGGTCAGATGAGAGATAGTGGCTGAGCCAGGCAACAAAGTTCTCCAAGAACTGTGAACAAGGGCCTGGGGGCCAGTAAATGACAGCAACGCGGAGGTCCAGGGGACGGAAAAGGCGGATGGACCTCAAAGGAAGAGAAGATGAGGGAGGGCTCAGGAGGAATAGTGCGGAAAGTGCATAAGGGAGAGAGGAGAAGGCCGGCGCCGCCACCATGACGGCCACCGACTCTGGGAGAGTGGGAGAAAGAGAGACCTCCATAGGCCCGAGCAGGTGAGGTGGTGTCAGTGGGGAAGAGCCATGTTTCGGTGAGAGCAAGGAGGTTAAAGGAGTTAGAGATGAACAGATCTGCTGGGAGCTTGTTAAAGAAATATCTTGCCTTCCAGAGAGCACAGGAGAAGGAGAGGGCGGGGAGAGTGGAAATGTGGATGAGGTTGGCAGGGTTGGATGAGCGTGGAGAGGGAAGAGGATTTGGTTGGGGGCGAGGGTGGGGGTTAAGATGGGAATGGGACAGAGGGGGTGAGGGAGTGATAAAGGGTACAGGGCTTAGAATATGGGAGCTACAAATCATGATGTGGAGGGATGAGAGAGGATGTCAAGTAGAGGTTAAGGTGAGCGATGTGGAGGGCACTTGGGCAGTGAGATATGGTGATTGAAAGTCAGTCAGAGTATAAATACAGTAGGAGTGGTAGGTAAATTAACATCCAAAAAAAGGAATAATACAGTAATAACAATGATAAAAAAAAAAATGAAAAGTTGAAAAGTCTGGATGTAAATATGCGGTTAAAACATTGACTAAGATATGTATAAGATAAATAGATAAGACATAACTTAAAGTAATGTGAATTAACTAGTAATACTATAATATAAAAAAATAAAAATAATAATGATTATTTGTAGAGTTAATATTTATGCACCTGTTTCTGTATTCTAACTCACCTGATTCTGTTTCAAACTCACTTATGTTTGCAAGCTGTTTCACATAGGATGCAAGCTACTACAAGGCTACTCACAATGATAATGATGGCAACCGAGCACTTCTGTTTAAAAAGAAGCCAGATGGATCTATAGAATGTCAGGGAATGATGATAGAATAACCGTGTATATTGCACATTCCGGTTATAAAGCTTTAGGAGTCTAGCCAGCTGGGTATGATACACAAGGCGACTCGTTTCGTTCTTCTATAGTGTGTGTGTGTGTGTGTATATATATATATATATATATATACACACACATACATACACACACACAAGTATATATAAACATTTTACATGTATAAATGAATGAATAAAACAAACACAATTAGAACACATTATTAAAAAGAAACATTATTTAGTTTAATTTAGAATAACATTACATCTACCCATCGCTCTCAGTAGTCAGTTCAGTAACCCGAACGGTTGAAATTAGAAATCTTCATTTAATCCTTCAGGATATAAGGTTTGCAGTTTGAATATCCAGTAAAGTTCTAGTAAAGTAAATTTTGACTAAGCTGTCACCACTTCGTGACGTCACCTTAATCTGTTCTAGACTCGTCACTTTTAACCCACTTTGATCGCAATTCTGTTTGTAATTTAAAATGACAGGAAACACTGTGAGCAGAAAAATGTTTTTTAATATTAGATCTGTGTTTCCTAAAGCATGTTTTTAAAGACCTGGTAGTACGACCAACTTATTACAGTGTACATAGACACTGCAATGTGTAAATAATGTACACAGACTCCTAGTTGATAAATTGTGATATATAAAATAAATTTTTATTAACATTAGAAATGACCAACAAATTACAGTGGTAATAAAATTACATGTAAAACAAATGGATTTATTGCATTTATAGCAACCTTTAGGTTTGGGTATAAGCCAATTTAATTTTCCACTTTTATTAGAATTTTTTTAAACTTGACTGGGAGCCAAGAGGGATTTTAAGTTCTTGTTTTTATGAAAAACAAATTTGGGGGTGGGGTCTAGGATTTCTTCCAAACTGTAATCTGTTAATAAATGTTATAGTTTTTAGTAATTTTCTTAATTTTATAAGATTCTTTATGAATAAAATAAAAAATTTTTATTAAATTTTTTCATCTTTTTTATTTTATATGTATTTACACTAATAGAATTCTGATGTATATTGGATTTAATCTTTATTGGAAGTTCTTGTCTATCTACATGATCAACAGATTTCAAAGCTCCAGATGTCCTTGTCCTCCTATGGCAGCCCCGACCACCTGGGTTAGACCTTCCCACCTGGGCTCACAGGAAAGAGAAAAAGAAACCTGGCAGCCTATATAAGCCTCACTTCCTCCTGCCTTCAGTGTCTTTTTTTTCTTTCCTGCGGGCCATACAGGAAGGTTTCCCACATAGGGCTCTCCCGTCTTACCTTATGTTCCCCCGCCGCAGCTCTGTAGGTTGCCGGGGAAAGGAGGATAAGCGCGCGCTCCGTGGCAGTCGGAGGACGTCCCTGAATGAGAGGATGGACAGACGTGACGTCACGGATAGCAGGGAATACCCTGCTGTGGAAAAGCCCGGGTTAATCCGTAGAGTAAAGCGGGCTGACGTCACTATAGCGCGCCAGACAGCGTTAAAGGGACAGAACGCACATGTATCCTTTGCTGTATCCTCAGGCTGTGTCTGCAGTTCGCTTTGGCGCCAAGCATGTCCACAGCTATGGAAGAAAACAGCTCTCTTTCCAAAAAATCTGGGTGAGCCCTATGCTGTGCATATTTATTTATTATTTATTAGTTTTTTTTTATATTTTTTGAGTTTATGGTATGTTATTATATTATTATATTATATATTGTAGGTCTGAATCTAGTAGGACTAACTTAGAATCAAGAAATTACATATTTCAAAATGTTCCATGTGTGATTCCCCTTTACCTGATAAATTTAAAGGGACAGTATGTGATAAATGCAAGCCGGATGATCAATTGTTACCCACTCCTTGTTTAACTCAACTCATATCCATGATGAAATCTGCCATGTCTGAGACTTTTATAACAAAAGAAGATTTAAAACAGTTTTCTTTAGATTGGTTCATAGTGATCACAGTCATTCTGATTTATCGGAGGGGGAAATACCTGATTGTTCCCAGGAAAAGTCAGAATGGTCTGAGGCTTAGTCAGAGGAGTCTCGTAAGGAAGCAGATTTCAACCCGGATCTAGTTAACAATCTGATTAAACTTATTAACAGATCTCTCAACATTGAGGAGTCTCAGGAACAATTAAAGTTGCAGGATATGTTATTTAAAGATTCTCGTAAAAAGAACAAGGTGTTTCCACTGTTTCAGCCATTGAAGGATATTATTATGGAAGAATGGAAACACCCGGAAAAAAGGATTTCTGTTCCTACCCGAATGAATAAAATGTACCCCTTTTTGTCTGAAGATGAAGAAAAGTGGGAAGAAGCACCTAAGGTGTCCAGAATTTCAAAAACAACTACTTTACCTCTAGAAGATGTGAACATATTTAAAGATCCTATGGATAAGTGAATTGAATTTGGTCTAAAAAAGCAACACACCATTCTAGGAGCAGCCTTAAAACCAGCGGCAGCAACAGCTATTACCTCCAGGGTCATGAGAGGCTGGTGTCAGACTCTGGAGGCAGATATCCTAGATGGTGTGAAGAGGTCAGAATTATTAAAATCCGTTCAAGACTTGCAACTAGCTGTTGAGTTTCTATGTGAGGCCTTGTTAGATTCTGTCCGACTCACTTCAAGAGCCACAGCTACCGCCGCTGTAACCAGAAGGGCCTTATGGCTAAAACCTTGGAATGCTAACTCACAATCTAAATGCAAACGTCTCAAAAACTAGATGATTTGATATCTAAATCATCAGGGGGAAAATCCCAATGGATACTGTCAGACAGAGCCCAGAAGAAAGTATTTACGAATAGGTCATATCGATATGGGACACAGGAGGTCAAAGAAGCAAGAACATATAGGCCAGGACATGGCTACAGAAGAGGTCAATGGTCCACTTCCAGGTCCAATTTTCGTGCAAGGGGAAGAGATATTAAAAGTACCCTGCGCCAGCTTGCTCAGTGACGCCAGAAGTATAGAAAAGGACTTGACAGTAGGGGACAGACTGTCAAGCTTCAGTCAAGAATGGAGGAGCTCCACAACAGACAAGTGGGTACTAGATATTATAGAGAACGGCTACAAATTGGAACTGGTGCACTTTCCCAGAGAAGAATTCATCATTTCCTCAGTACCTACTGACCTTCTAGAACGTTGAACATGGAAAACAAGTCTTCAGGAAATGTTAAAACAAGGTGCGGTGGTGAAGGTACCATTGGGAGAAGAATTTCTGGGGTTCTTTTCCAGTATCTTTGTGGTAAAGAAAGCGACGGGAGGTTTTCGGACTATATTAGATCTCAGAAGACTAAATTGTTATCTAAGAAACCGTACATTCAAGATGGAGTCCTTAAAGAACATTCTGCCAGTTCTACGGAAGGAATCCTGGATGACAGCTATAGACTTAAAGGACGCGTATCTGCATATTCCCATCCACAAGACTCACCACAAATACCTCAGATTTCATGTATTCGGCGAAAGTTTTCAATTTGTAGCCCTTCCTTTTGGATTAGCAAGTTCTCCCAGAACATTCACAAAAACTCTAGTAGTGATCATCACAAGACTCAGGATAGAGGGGATTGCTCTATGGCCATACCTCGACGATATACTTATTCCAGCTCCATGGCAGGAAAAAGTACAGCAGGATACGTCGAGGGTACTCCAGGTGTTAAAGCAACATGGCTGGGTGATCAACTACCTAAAGAGTTATCTAATACCAACCAGGAAAATCTCCTACTTAGGAGTTGTCATAGATACAGCGAAGATGTCAATATCTCTAACAGAGACCAGGATAAACAACATAGTACTCCACAAATGAAGAGAAAATGGATCACCGCAGCTCTATGTATGAAGATTCTAGGCCTCATGTCTGCGGCCCTGGATACCATGCAGTGGGCCAGGCTGCACACAAGATACTTTCAAACATGTCAAACATGACAGCAAGAGGTTACAGCAAAGGATTTACCTGTCAGCCAAAGCAAAAGAAGACTTAAGATGGTGGCTAAATTTAAGAAGGCTAAGAAGAGGAAGGATCTTCGAATTGCCTCAACCAGTAACGGTGACTACAGATGCCAGCTCTTTAGGCTGGGGGGCTACTTGCGGTCAAGATTATGCCCAAGGTACATGGTCCACAAGAATAAGCAAGTCTCATTCCAATTTGAGAGAAATGAGGGCAGTGATATTAGCATGTCAGGCATTTCAAAGGAAGCTGTATCAAAAGAATGTACTCATCCAATCAGACAACAGGATAGTAGTGGCATTTATCAACAAATAGGGAGGCACGAGAAGCAGAAAAATGATGGCACGTCAGGTTTTAAGGTGGGCCGAAACCTATGTCATCAGCATCTTAGCAATTTACATTGCAGGCAAGGAAAATGTGAATGCAGATTTTCTCAGTCGACACGCTATCAATCCAGGAGATTGGGAGCTTCAACAAAGCACGTTTAAGATGATCACAAATCTTTGGGGCACTCCTCAAGTAGATTTTATGGCCAACAAATTCAACAACAAGGTGCCAGTTTATTTCTCCAGGTACAGAGACCCAGGGGCTCTAGCAGTGGACGCTCTATCAGGCCCATGGAATTTCAACCTCGCTTATGCATTCCCTCCAGTGCCCCTAATCCCAAAATTGTTAAGAAGAATACAAATGGAAAGGGTAACAGTGATCGCCATAATTCCATTCTGGCCAAGAAGACCTTGGTTTCCAAGGTTACTTCAGTTAACAATAGAGGGACCTCTAGACCTTTCAGCAACAGAGGATCTGTTAATACTGGGCGGTTTTCAACATCCCAATCTCAAGTCTTGGAGGTTGATGGCCTGGCTGCTGAGATCCACAATCTAAAACAAAAGAGTTTTTCAGCCAAAGTAGTTAACACCCTCCTATGTGCCAGGAAGAAAACTACTTGTTCAGTGTACTACAGAATCTTGAAGAGATTTGTACATTGGTGTAAGGATAACAACAGGATTGGTACTCAAACTTCAGTTATTTTAGACTTTTTGCAAGAAGGTCTAGACATGGGACTTGCCACTAATTCCCTCAAGGTCCAGGTATCAGCTTTAAGCGCCATTCTAGATAAGGACATTGCTAAGAATAAATATATCTCAAGGTTTATTCAAGCTGCAAGAAGAGTCAGTCCGGTATTTAGCCAGCCTCTAGCACCACGGGATCTGAATTTAGTTTTAGACGCCTTGACTCAGGCTCCATTTGAACCTATGGAAGAAGCATCTCTGAAATGGCTGACGCTGAAGACTGCATTTCTTGTGGCGATTACGTCAGCTAGGCGTATCTCAGAGCTTCAGGTTTTATGGTCAGGACAACCTTTTTTGATCTTTCATGAAGATAAAGTAGTATTACGTACTAACCCTCAGTTTGTTCCCAAGGTTGTATCAGATTTCCATATAAACCAAGTGATCTCTCTACCATCTCTTTTTCCCAATCCCAAGGGGGTTAAAGAAGAAAGATTACACAAGCTGGACTTGGTGAGGGCCTTAAAAATTTACGTAGCAAAGACAGTCCATAAGAGTCTCCAAACAACTCTTCATTTTAATTGGTGGAAAAGACATGGGCAAGAAAGCCTCTAAGGCATCCATAGCTAGATGGATTAAGGACTGTAGTAAAGAAGCATATGTAAGGAAGGGTCAGAACCCTCCTGAAAACATAAGGGCCCACTCCACAAGATCAGTTGTTACCTCATGGGGCGAGAAAAATTCCACTTCCATAGAAGATTTGTGTAAAGTGGCCGGTTGGGCCTCGGTCCATACGTTTTCTAGACATTATAGAGTTGATGTGGCGGCATCCTCACATGCTAAATTTGGTAAAAAGGTTCTGAACGTTGCTACTATTTAGTTTCCGTTATTTCGGGTGATGGTTCACTGGTGTTTTTCACTTTGAAGTGGGGTATTATTGTCTATCCCTCTGCTCCTTATTACTGCTTGGGCATTACCCAGGTGGTCGGGGCTGCCATAGGAGGACAAGGAAACGGCATATTATTACCTGTTAATGTTTCCTTGACTCCATGGCAGCCCCTAGTTTCCCTCCCTATTTTGTCACTTGGGTGTGTGTGTATTAATATTGTTTTTGATATTGGAGGCTTGTAAAGTTGAAGACACTGAAGGCAGGAGAAAGTGAGGCTTATATAGGCTGCCAGGTGTCTTTTTCTCTTTCCTGTGAGCCCAGGTGGGAAGGTCTAACCCAGGTGGTCAGGGCTGCCATGGAGTCAAGGAAACAACATTAACAGGTAATAATATAATGTTTTTTAATTATTGAGCAGCAGATCTGCCTGTTCTTTATAGTCAGACTCCAGATAACAATTTCTTTGAGTCGACCTAGCTGCCCCTTGGGTTTATGCATTAAAATCCACAACCCCTCTCCCTTTATCAGCTTGACATATGACGATATTGGAATCCAATCATAGTTCTTTTAATACTTTTCTTTCCCCAAAGATAAGTTACCTTTACCTAAACTATTTATAAAATGATTAGTATTGCACAAAGCTTTGAGCTCCTTCAAGATGGTACTATAATATACCTCTATCGCCTTGCTTTTATATTTAATATGATAAAAGTCTTAAGGGAGTTTGAATTTATTATAATCTGTATTAAGAGTCCTGTTATTGTCAATATCATTTATAGGGTTAAACAATTCCTCTAGAATCTTTAAACATTCTTTGTCATCTGTAGAGAAATATTATTCATTCATACTATCATTGACACTTTCCTGAATCTGTTTATCATGAAAGCATTTCTTCCTACATAGGGATCTAACAAATTGATTCAATTCGCTGGATACATCTAATATATTAGGCTCTGTTTTAGGAGCAAAGGATAAGCCCTTTTCCAATAATCTCAAATGTTATGGAGTTAAATTTTTCATAGACAAATTTAAAACCTTTACGGTGTTGGATGCTGGATTGGTTTTAATATTTTTGGAGATCCTTTTACCCTCCTGATCCCTCTGAATCTCTTATTCATTTTTGTGGTTTTGGAGAATCCACATGAAGGGCCTGATATTGGTCACTTATTGGGATTTGTATCAACAGGTCCTTCTGAAAATTTGAGCTAGTTGAGGGGTTTGCATTATCAGGTGTTTTTGAGCTACAACCTTTAAATGAATTCAAATCATTTTCATATTTAGTGTCAAATGATTAAGTACTTGGAAGCTTCGATTTTGATTTTAACATAGTCTTATTTGAACTTTCATTTAATTTTCCTTTAGGTTTTTCATCATTATTTATCCACTTATTTATCACTTTTGTAAAAATATGCTATCAAGCCAACGTCACATTTCAGCTTTTAACAATCTTTCAAATTTTTCTAATTTAACAAATAACCCTGGTTGCTCATAGGGCATTATTTTTAACTCCATTAATCTTGTCATTACTATTAATGACAGCCAACCATAAGGGAATTTTACAATCAAGATATATAAGGGCACCACCTCTTGTTTTATAACTATATATGCACAAAACATCATGTTATATATTGAGATTGTTTGTGGTCCTCTTCTAAAGAAATATTTAAATAATCTAATTTACTGCACATAATAGATACTTTTATATATAGATTTTATATACAGTTGCCTCTGCCTGTTGCTACCTCAGCGTGCACCCAAATCATATACCTGATGTTTTGAGTGGAGTGCCTCTCACATTGGAATTTATATATATGTATATGTGT
>WWET01002654.1:145478-156251 GCA_011038615.1 Limnodynastes dumerilii | reverse complement strand
TATAATTTAATTCCACTGTGAGAGGCACTCCACTCGAAACATCAGGTATATGACTGAGGTAGCAAGAGGCAACCGTATATAAAATGTTCAATGAACGGCACTCCGGATTTTTTATCAAAAAACACACATGGGCAACGTCATCAATTGGAAGAAAAAAGTAAATAAAAATCACCAAGAAAAAATGGAGGAAAAAAGGAAAAACAATGAATAAAAGTCCCACAATAAGTCCCTGTAAAGGTCTCTAAGAGGAATAACATGGGCAGGGTATGTAGAGACCCTGTGCTGTAGACAAGGAACCTGGAGGGATCAATAAGGCAGTCAAAAATAGAAACAACAGTTCCTCCAGTAAATCCAAGGTGATAAGGAGAGAGATATCCTTACATGATCAGCTTATGTGGTAAAGACCCACAGTTTTTTCTTCCAATTGATGCTGTCGTTCACTTTGAAGCATCCACCAGTGTGACTAAATAAAAGAAGAAACCACCTATATAAGCCTCCTTCATCCGGTGCATAGTGTCTTCTTTATTTCCTGTGGAGCCAGAGAGGAAGTGTTAGAGTAGGGCTTACCTGGGTCCCCGACGTTCAGAAGCTCCCTGTCGGTGCTGTGGTCATTCAGACAGGGAGCAGAGGTGTGAACCGGCCTCTCATCGCGTTTCAGAAGACGCTTGCCTCCTAGTGCCCGCCCCTTTATACCGAGGGCGGGTAGGAGAGAGGCTGGCAGAAAATGTCTCCAATCGTGGAGGCGGCCGGAGCCCCGCTTTGTCAGAGGGCCGGATGTGACTCTGGCGGCATGCCAAATTTAAACTGGCGCTTTTTAACTAAGGACTATCCGTTACCAGGCAGAAACTCTCATGCTGCAAACCTGCAAGGAGGGACTTTTACAGGCTTACGGATCACAAAGCATTTGGATTATTCCAGGTACTGTAGATCATTGCCTGTGTGGATCTTATATACAAGTGTTGCCTATACTACTGCCTGCTATGAATATATTATGCCTGTGTGGTACTTATAACTGTATGCTATATATTTGCAGTTGTACAAATCTCCATTATGTCGCTGCATACTTGAGGAGTGGAAACATCCTGACAAAAGAATATCTGCAACCAATAGGATGTCTAAACTTTACCCTTTTCCCCAGGAAGAGGTCAAGAAATGGGAAGAAGCCCCAAAGGTGGACCCAGCCATCGCAAGAATTTCGAAAAAGACTACCGTTCCACTAGATGACGTTTTAGTGAAGCCAAGATGGCCAGTCCAGAGGAATTAGTGGGGTCCAGACTTCTTCAATATCAAGACATCTGGGTCTCAATAATTTCAGACAAGTGGGTGATAGAAGCAGTATCCACAGGTTACAAGATAGAATTTGTAACTTACCCTCAAACATGGTTCCTGGAATCACCATTACCAACTCAGGCACAAGAACGTGTAGCATTAAAACAAAGCTTGATCACCATGATAAAACAACAAGTGGTGAAGGAGGTAGAAGAGGAAGAAAAGTTTAATGGGTTCTACTCCCGGTTCTTCATAGTCACCAAATCGACCGGTGGGTACAGAACCATCTTGGACTTAAGAAATCTAAACAAATATATCAAACTACAAACTTTCAAGATGGAATCGTTAAAGTCTATTCTTCCCCACCTCCATCAGGATGCTTACATGACAACCATCGATCTGACGGATGCTTATTTACATGTGCCGATATTTCCAGGACATCAGAGATACCTAAGATTCATGGTATTTGGGACCCATTATCAGTTCATCTCACTCCCCTTCGGACTGGCCACGTCCCCAAGGATGTCTTCAAAAATTCTAATAGCAGTAATAGAACTTATAAGGCTAGAAAAAATAGCAATTTGGCCTTACTTGGACGACATGCTGATAACAGAAGAATCAAAAGAAGTAGCAGAAATTCATACGCAAAAAGCCCTGTCTATGTTAAGAGATTTCGGTTGGATCATCAATATTGCCTAAAGTCAATTGTCGCCCAAAAGACAGCTAAAATACTTGGGAGTCACATTGAACACAAAACACAATGACAGTATCGCTAACAGCGGACAGAGTGAGGAAACTCTGTTTGCAAGTACAAGCCATACAGACAAAAAAAGTAGTAACAGCAGACGATTGCCTAAAATGTCTGGGTCTTATGTCTGCAGCAATATAGTCGCTGCCTTGTGCAAAAGCACACATGAGACCCCTTCAAAGATCTTTCCTAACCCAGTAGGACAAAAACCCCAGAAACAAGTGGCAAAAGATACTGATCTCAAAAGAGGTCAAAAGATCCCTAAATTGGTGGACAAATCGGGTAAGATTAGAAAAAGGCAAGTCTTTCCAACTATTGCAGTACGTAATGGTAACCACAGATGCAAGCGCAATAGGCTGGGGGGCCACGTGCGAAAATCGGTCATTACAAGGCAAATGGAACAAAAGGGACCGGAAACTACACTCCATAGTAAGGGATTTAAAAGCAGTGTATATGGCATTAAAACAACTGGAAAAAGCACTACAAGGTTAAGCCGTTTCAGTGCAATCAGACAACAAGGCTGTGGTGGCACATCTCAACAGACGAGGAACAAAAAGCGTATAATTGTCGCTAGAGACAAAAAGAATTATGGCATGGGCAGAGAAACACCTGTTGGATTTGAGAGCCGTCTTTATTGCAGGTACAGATAATCCACAGGCAGACTTTCTCAGCAGGCACACCATCCTACCAGACGAGTGGCAGTTAAACGATTCAACGTTCAAGCAAATCCTAAGCATCTGGGGCCAACCACAGATAGACCTTATGGCCTTAAGAAAAAACAAAAAAGTACCAAGGTATTTCTCACGTTACAGAGACACCCAAGCACTGGCCATAGACGCTCTAACGGTGCAGTGGGACTTCGATGGAGCGTACATCTTTCCTCCAATATCGATGATACCGAGGGTACTCAGAAAAATAGAAACAGAAAGCAGAAAAATAGAAACAGAAAGGACAACTGTAATAGCAATCCTTCCATTTTGGCCCAGGAGACCGAGGTTCTCAAAGGTGATACAATTGGCCATAGATGCACTATGGACACTCCCAGTGTTTCCAAAACTGCTTACTCAAGGACAGGTGGTTCATCAGAACCCAGGTGCCTTAAAACTGACGGTATGGCTGCTGAGAGGGAGAACCTGATACATCAGGGATTCTCTGACAAGGTGGTGGAAACTCTGCTTAAGTCAAGAAAAAACACCACTTGCAATACTTATTACAGAATATGGAAGATCTTCTCAACATGGTGCGGAATTAACAAACGTAAAGAGAATGACATAGCTTCCATTCTAGACTTCCTGCAAGCAGGTCTTGAAAAAGGGCTCGCTCTTAGCTCATTAAAGGTACAGTTATCTGCTCTCAGTGCAGTCATATCTAGATTTTTTCTAGAAACAAAAAGAATCAGACCTGATATCAAAAGACCCATTGCCACCTGGGACCTTAACCTGGTATTAGAAGCCTTGACTTAATCACATTTTGAACCGCTGGAAGAAGTTAGTCTCAAAATCCTAAGTGGAAGGTTGTCTTACTCGTGGCCTTGACATTGGCAAGAATAGTATCTGAATTGCAGGCGTTATGGATGGAACAACCATACATTAACTTTTTTCCAGATAAAGTGGTATTAAGAACCATCCCTGATTTCCTACCAAAAGTTGGGTCAAGATTTCACATAAATCAAGACATTTGCCTACCATCCTTTTATCCAGATCTTAAATCGCCAGAACAGGTAAAATTACATAATCTGGACTTAGTAAGGGCCCTTTCAGTTTACATTAACAGAACTTCTTCATTGAAGAAAACCAAACAAATATTTGTTCTAACAGAAGGTTGCAGAAAGGGAAGTCCTGCATTTAAACCTATGTTATCCAGATGAATAACATCATGCATTACAGAAGCCTACAGAACAAAAGGACAAATACCGCCACAAAGTATCAAGGCACATTCAACTAGAGCAATAGCCTCTTCATGGGCAGAAAAAAAGGAAGCCTCAGTAACAGACATTTGCAAGGCAGCAGCATGGGCTTCAATACATACTTTCACAAAGCATTACAGAATTGATATTATTTTGACCATAGAATTAGAATTTGGCAACAAAGTATTGGGTGCAGTATCTAAGAATGATTAGATATACCTAACCTTTAGTATGGCCGGCCCACCCAGTGCAGTCTAACTGCTTGGGTACGACCCAGTGGTGTGCTGACATATGGAGGAAGGGGAAACTATAGATTATACCTGGTAATATGGTTTCCTCTACTCCTATATGTCAGCACACTGCGTTCCCACCCAGTAGTATCTGTTATTTAAGTTGGATGTATTAATCATATTTATTTTAAAGCTTTTGAAGTTTGAAGACACTATGCACCGGATGAAGGAGGCTTATATAGGCGGTGTCTTCTTTATTTCCTGTCTGGTTCCAGGAAGGAAGTGTTAACCCAGTGGTATGCTGACATATAGGAGTAGAGGAAACCATATTACCAGGTATAATCTATAGTCTTTTCAGTGTGAATTACCCTGGAATAAACCTGTTTTTTCTTTGCATTGACCACTATGAGTTGTTGTTTCTCATTCCTGATACTCACCTAGTGTTAGCTATAGATACACTTGTGTACCTGTTTTTAATCTATATATAATATATATCCATAGACAAAAAAACCTTGCAGTTTAACATGTCTGATTAAGGTTTCTTGCATTTACACAAAACATAGAAACCTTTAAAACTATACCGTTCAAACGCCAAAAAGCAATGAAATTATGACATTAAGGCTGGAGTCTTAATGGACGTTTTCCTTAAGCAATACAGACATGGTATACCTCACATCCTATGGTAAGCAATACAGACATGGTATACATCACATCCTATGGTAAGCAATACAGACATGGTACCATCACATCCTTGTGGGTCACATATCAAATATCTTTCTAAACTGAGAGCTCACCTCTTATGGAGATCCCCAAGTCTCCAAAACAGCCACTCTGAGACAGCTCCTCCTCTCGGCTGCCATCCCAGACACGCTTTAAAACAGACTTCTAAGATAAAGATTACTTCAGATCAGTTTATAAGGTAATTTATACTGCAGGTGCACAAGGCAAGGGGAATTTGCACAAAAAACAAAACATGGCCTGGCACTCTAGCCATTACCCAGTAACTAACCATGATCTTCTATCTTAAAAATAAGTCAGAGAATTAGTTACAGATATGTGAGAAGCCATCCGCCACTTACTAGGCTTCTCTGTTAGATGGTCCTAACTCTTAAATTTTGAGTTCCAATTGTGGGTCACATATCAAATATCTTTCTAAACTGAGAGCTCACCTCTTATGGAGATTCCCAAGTCTCTAAAACAGCCACTCTGAGACAGCTCCTCCTCTCGGCTGCCATCCCAGACACGCTTTAAAACAGACTTCTAAGATAAAGATTACTTCAGATCAGTTTATAAGGTAATTTATACTGCAGGTGCACAAGGCAAGGGGCCTGGCACTCTAGCCATTATCCAGTAACTAACCATGATCTTCTATCTTTAAAATAAGTCAGAGAATTAGTTACAGATATCTGTAGATATGTTTAAAGCTATCCGCCACTAACAAGGCTTCTCTGTTAAATGGTCCTAACTCTAAAATTTTGTGTCCCACTTGTGAGTCACATATCAAATATTTTCTAAACTGAGAGCTCACCTCATGGAGATCCCCAAGTCTCCAAAACAGCCGCTTTGAGACAGCTCCCCCTCTCAGCTGCCATCCCAGACACTCTTTAAAACAGACTTCCAAGATAACGATTGCTTCAGATCATATATATATGAATTTATTACCAAGATTAAATGCAAGGGCCCCCACAAACCTTAATCCCGACCTGCGATTGCCCGACATAACTATACTGCTGACTGATATATACCATACTGCTAAGTTGATCCTTAACAGAAAAGTCTGCACATCAAATCAAATGTTGTATTTAAATAAACACAATGGGCCGGATCCAGACCTACGTTCCCTTTATGTTTGAACGCGTAGCATATTACTATACACTTCCCTAGGCGCTCCCCTCAGTCGTACGTAGTGTAACCGTTTTATGCTTTCCAAACCCTACCTTAACTTTTCAAAGCGTAACTCCTGTCGGCCGTAATGGCTGCACATACTTGCGCCCCTAAGCACACCCATACTGTGTGATTTAAATGCCTCCCCATGCCTCCAAAGCGTAATTACGGGTGTCTTATGGCTGGCCCGCCCCTTCGTTCGTAGTTACGCTCTTGATACTAGGATGGTACGTACGTTCAGAGTTACGTGCCGTAACATCTGCCGCGCGCAGTACCTACAAAATAGCGTTTTTACGTTTCCGGCTAGCGTAAATACGCTAGCAGACGTAGCTCTGGATTTGTCCCAATATATTTATTCACAGGTAAACAAGTCACAAAATTCATGGAAAAATGTAAAAAAGTGCAAGTAGATAGCAGCCAGGGACAAAGTATCAAAAAATTGCCAACACAGAGCCTAATGTACATCATGAAATACAGAAGAAGGATCCCAAATTTTATTCTTGGAACCAACAGTGGACGTGTCCTGTTTGCAGATATTTATTCAAATCTATCTGAGTAATAGACAGTAATATACGCATTTGCATCACGACCAAAACGTTGCGGTCAATTGATCAGGACCCAATGTTAACTTAGTAATACCACATGTTTAGTTATATCAGTATAAAAAGCCCTGCAAATGATTGTGAGTCTCAGTAGTAAAGAATTTAGTGGTGGAGGACTACAGGTGATTTGTCTGCCGTTAATATGTGCTGCTTTATATTTATTTTATAGGCGGTTGCTCCTTTGCTGTTAATACTGGATTTGAATGTACTGCATTTTTTAAATTAATTTTGTTATCTGTTACATACCTTGCATCCATAGAATAAAATGCTATGGAAGTCTGTAATACCCTGTGCTAGAAGGGCTTTTGTGCTCTTGGTAAACTGGCACCTAAAAGCGTGATAATATTAAAGGAGGAAGAGAACTATTTTACTAAATAGTTTCAACTTATTGGCTTGGTGGCAAAAAAATATTATTTGAACATGAACATGTTTCTTTGAGAATTCTTATTCTATAGACTTGTAGATTTAAATGTAAGTTTGACTCCTTTATGGCTACACTCACCCTCAAATATGTTCATGTATATACTTTGCTCATTTGTCTGCTTTTGAGGCATCAGATTCGCCCTGTCTTATAACTATTTTGTTCTGTTGGTTGCAATCTAGAGAGTGCCAAACAATACAGACTATGGCCTGTATTCAGACATTTTGGGGTAGATCCAGAACTCTGTTTGCAATACGTTTACTCGCGTAGCGTATTTACGCCTGCATACCTTCTATACACACCCCTTGAATGTACGTATTTTGTCCGAGATCCGCTTTCCAAACCCTACCTTAACTTTTGCCCACGTAACCGATGTGATCTGCTCAAGTACGGATGTGCAACACATATTTACGCAGCTAAGCACGCCCATACTGTACACTTTAAATACAAATCCCCGCCTACATAGTGTATTTCAGACGTATTTTTGCCTCACGTAAAATTGGCACGCCCACACGTAAGGATTTACATGACACATACGTGAATGGCCCATACGTTCACATTTACGCTACGTTACAGAGCGTATTTTCTATGGTGTGCATGTGCAGTACTTACCAAAACGCGATTTTACGTCTCCGCCACGCGTAAATTCGCTCACAAACGTTGTCCTATTATCCTAATGACCTCTATACCATACAGATCACATCCTAGAGAACGCTATACAATACAGCTTGCATCATTGGGGCCACTATACAATAAATTGAACATTCTTGTAACCACAAAGCAGTAAAAAAGGCCCCTTTTGAATGTCATAAAATACAGAAAACTTATTTGTAACCACAATACAAAAGAAGCGCAACCTTGTGAGTGCTTACTGTTATCCAGTGAAACCTCACCACAAACACATACTTGTGCACAATGCACTAGGTCCAATCTCCCCGTCCTTGTGTGTCTCCAGACATCCAATCTCCTCACCTTGTATCTCCAGCCATCCAACATCTCCCCCTCTCCAGCCATCAAATTTCCCTCTGCCTTGTATTTATCCAAACCTCCCCACAAACACAAACTTGTGCACAATTAACTAGGTAAAATCCCACCCCTTCCCAGTGTGCCTCCAACAATCCACATTCCCTCCCTTGTGTATCTCAAGCCATCCAACATTTCCCCCTCTAGTTTTTTCAGTCATCAAATTTCCTCCTGCCTTGAGTGTATCCAAACAGTCAAACCTCAACCTATCTTTTTTTCCCCCCATATAAATTTTTTATTGAGAAGTTTTATAAACAATACAAACAGTACAAATTTAAATTTGCACAAAGTTCCAATGGCACAGAAACAACAGTGTCTAGATTATAGCTATGTCCTAACTTTACAACAACAGTATGAAGATAAAGGCCCCAACTTATCTTTTTAAAACATCTCATATAATTGCTTTACTCCTCTGTGTGTGATTGATGTTGATGTGACCTTAGGTTATGCCAGTGTCACACTGAAGGAAACTGCAGGTACTGTGTGAGTTCCAGCTCACAGTGGTTGTCCTCCAATGAGCTGTAAGACATTCTGCTAGGCAACGGTGCAGCAGTCCTGGAAAACCTTTACAGCAGATTGGAGGACAGTTGGGACTGAGAGCTGGAGATCTCAATTAACTGGACAGCCATGTGGTAAGTAAAAATAGTCGGGTTGAGCACCCAGCTAACAGGTCCTGGGGAGAACACTGTTAAATGATATAGTCTATATCTGGACTTAACAAATAGAGAGGTGGCCAGATAAAAAGATGACTAGTGATGCCAAAGTTGATCAGCGATTGTGATGGTGAAATTTAACTAAATAATGGAAAGGAATTTGTTGGGTCATCCTCTTTGTTAAATGCCTTACTTGAGTCCATCAAATTGGTCATTTACAGTATTTCATTGATCTTTTGCCAAATTTTACATTAGGGATAGAAGTTTCTTACACGTCTTGACGTCTTTACACAGATTGATTTCATTAAATATGAAATAGGATTGTCTTTCTTCTACCAACTGTCACATTGTGTAGCCAGAGGGCCAATGCAAACAGATTCTCTTGTTAGTAAAATAAAGAAAACCCAGAAATCAGTCTGTACTGCTCAAAGTATTTTCTCACAAGTTCTTGTCATATTATATTAAGATACACTATATTTTTTGTTACAGAAAGCTTCTTCTTATCTGGTCATTTACATTAATATACATTAAATGTGTTATTCTGCATCTATGTAGGTATTACTATTAATGCATTATGCATATGCTTCTTAATAACAATCTATGTAACAAAATGGTACATAGATAGCGTAAAATAGTTTCTACGCATGCATAGTACCTCTGATCGGAAAGCTAGGCACCCAAGTTAAAAAAAAAAATAAAAAATCTTTGTTGTGAATCCGGTCCTTTGTGTGTCTAAGTGGGGTGACATTTGCAGGTCTGGATCCGGTCCAGTAGTCTCAGTGGGGCTGATCTAAATATGGAAGCAACAATAAAAAAAGGAGCAAATATTCAGCTTGGCAAACCTTGTTGAACTACAGGGGGAAGGCAAACAAGTTAAGAGGTGATTTAAAAAAAAAAAAGATTTAGAAATAAATCGAAGTATTTGTGTGCAATAAATTAAAATCAGCCCTGCACGCATAAAAATGTAATTTGTTCGCCTCCCTCACTTTGCAGCATGGTTTGTCCAGATGTAAATTTGCACCTTTTGGTGCAATACATTTTTTATCTGGATCAGACCCAGTATGTGTAATTTTCAAGAGGTAGAGACTATAATCTGGATTAAGGGCCAGATTTACTAAACATTTACTAAGATTAACAGCAACCAATCAAATAGCTCTAACTTTGGTTTTAAATACTAGAGAATGTCAGCTAAAATCTGATTGGTTGCTAAGGGCAACATCTCCACTTTTCCAAACCCGCAGCTTAGTAAATCTGGTCCTAAGAGTTGCAAACGTCGTCTAACTTCTGCAGGCTACTTGCGGAAGCCGAGTGATTTTTTGGCAATGCGCAGGGCAACCCATCCCGTCTTCCCTTCTGAACTCTATAAATTGGGAAAGGGTGGGCCATATAAATTAAAAGGGGCTGAGTTTATTAGTTCCATGCAGATCAGTGGTTGTACAGACTGCTCATCCGCATAAGAGGGGAGTGACACGGGAGTTCACTCCCCTCTTTTGTGCGCACTACCAGAAAAACACACAGGGGTCTAAATATGAATGAATATGAGTTACACATAAGGGGGTAGATCCAGAACTACGTTTGCAATACGTTTCCTCGCGTAGCGTATTTACGCGTGCGTACCTTCTATACACTCCCCTTGTCACACCCCTTGAATGCACGTATTTTGACAAGATACGCTTTCCAAACCCTACCTTAACTTTTGGCAACGTAACCGATGTGATCCGCTCACGTACGTATGGGCAACACGTATTTACGTAGCTAAGCATGCCCATACTGTACACTTTAAATACAAACCCTCGCCTACATAACGTATTTCAGACGTATTTTGGACTCACGTAAAATTGGCACGCCCACACGTAAGTTTTTACGTGACACATACGTGAATGACCCATACGTTCACATTTACGCTACGGAGCCTATTTTTAATTATGCACATGCGCAGTACTTACAAAAACGTGATTTTATGTCTCCGCCACGCGTAAATTCGCTCACAAACGTTGTTCTGGATCTGGCCCAAGGAGGTAAATAATTTTTCTCTGT
>WWET01002654.1:130788-145124 GCA_011038615.1 Limnodynastes dumerilii | reverse complement strand
AATTATGTTTATTTAAATAGTTACAGGGAAACAAAATTTAAACTACAACACTCTTTTGGTTGATATGCTGCATGCAATTACCTGTATTTTTTATTAAGTGTGGTTTGTTCAGTTGAAAAATAATAAAGAAACATTTTTTTTTTTTATTCAATATGAATATAGACTAGTATCCCTGGGAACTTTGAATATTTTGCAGGAGCATTGTGAATTCTTTGTTTTGAGTAAGAGAGGTAGCCTTACATTCATAACATACTCCCATGTTGCACAAAGCATCCTCTCCCACTTTCAAAACAAAAAGATATGTCTCCTGTGGAATGTCAGAAAGTCACGATAATTGCTACAAATGTATTTTTCGTTTTGTAGCAAGCCTTTAGTTATGTAGCAACCCAAATGCAAATGTAAATAACATTTGCATTTGGGTGAAAAATAAAATAAAAATTTTTTGCTTGCAAATTTTTTTAGTTGATGCACATATGTGTTATATGTTACAAAATGTACTAACCAATTAATGTTAGGAGGACACTGTGTTGTTAGTTAAGAATACCTATTTATATACTTGAACGTCAACCATGATATCACACTAGTCTCTGTTTTACCAGCACGTTATAGGGCCAATTTAATTAATCAGAAAGGGAGGGACTAGTACGTCATACCTCCCAACTGTCCCGATTTGAGCGGCACAGTCCCGCTTTCGGGGTCTGTTCCGCTGTCCCGCCCACCCCAGAACATGTCCCAAGAGATCACACTCTCCGGACAAAGTTGTTTTTTTTTAAAGCCCTGACGCGGTATATGCCAAAGTAGGACTCTACAGAGCACAGGGCACGTAATACAGGGCTCCTACGGGAGCCTTGTAGGAACAAATCTAATACTATGAATGGCAGTGACCTAACCTAAGGTCACTGCCATTTAAGTAAAGAGTTTTTGTCCTACAGGGCTCCCGTTTAAGCCCTGTATTACGTGCCCTGTACTCTGTTACGCAGGGCCAGCTCGCATCACACTCTGTTCTCCTCTCAGACTGATGTTGTTGAGTGGGGAGCGGGGGTGTGAGCGCCTGTGCAGCCTGGCGCCCACCCGCACAGCTTGTGAATAGGTAAATATTATAGAGAAATACTTGGACCTGGATTCACATAATAAGGAACTGGGAGGAGGTGAAGACACCTGATTGGGAATACTGGGGTGCTGGAGACATGATGGGTGGGGGCTGGAGAGATATTATTGTTAATACTGAGGGCTGGAGACATGATGGTGGATCCTGGGGGGACTGGAGACACTTGATGGATTATACTGTGGGACTGGACACTTGATGGAGGATGCTGGAGAGCTGGTGACAATACTGTGCTGGAGCCAAAATGGGGGATAGTGGGGGGAGGGGGCTGGATACAAATGATGGGGGATACTGGGGGGGCTGGAGACATGGGAATACTGGGGATCTGGAGACATGATGGGAATACTTAACCTACTCCTTCTATGGCCCTAACCCTAACCCTTTCTTCCTAAGAGCCTGACCCAAACCCACCCTCTTACATTAAAAGTCTTTGGAGAGGTTACTCACGTCTCCTGAGCTGTCAGCAGCTGCGGGTGTGCGGCGAAAATGAATGTTCGAGTGTGCCATTTGGCACACTCAGCCATTCATAAAAAAAAAAATTGAAAACGGCTGCCATTCTAAATACAGACAGCCAAAAAGGAAACTTTGGGCTGTCTCTATTCTTAAAAGCAGCCATTCCGACCGCCCCCTGCATGCATAGAATAAAATTAATTTGTCTCCCCTGAAATCTACATGGTTTTGTCCAGATGTACTATGAATCTGGTCCATAATGTTTAGGTGAATTAATGAAAACATTAGTTGGGTAAATGAGACAGGGGAAAGGATGTCTGTTTGAACATTAATCATGAGTACCATGTTTGCATGATAGACCAGATACAGAATTTGGCAAGACAGGCAATTTACACATTATGGATGCTTAAATACTTGGTGCGAGTATTCTACGCATACGTGCACATGGCGGCTGTTTATTGAAATGCATTACGTACAATCCCAGATTCCGCGCTGGGAGTCTTTCTGATGGCGGCCTGTCATGTGTACAACATGTAAGCATATTGGGCAGGGGGAGGTATTTAAATCATACAGTGAGATCTGGGTTTAGCACTTACATATGATCCTTCATGTACGGAACTCAGGATTGCACTGTTGTAACTTCACTTCCGCTGCAGAAGAGCTTGATCACAGTGCAGTCTTAAATTTGGATCAGGCCTGATGTTCTTATTATGTACCAGATTGAAATAATATTATGTTTTTTTGTAAGCATAATAATGCCTCTATTTTTCCAGAAGAGGACTTTAGAACTAGAATTATTCTAATAAAAATGTTGTTTTGATTTAGTTTCTGTCTTAATTGACTTTCAACTCAGATTGCGCTCCATATTGCATTTGTTTGTATTAGATCATATTTGTATTTCTATGCTTCCCTTAATGTTAATAACATTTCTATATATTTATTATATGTTCTTGTAAGTATTAATTTTTGACATATTTTTATCTCTGTTAAACATATTTTATTAAATACTAGTCTAAAGCCTGTCATAAAGATGGGAACAAAATTAGGTTTGACATATTTTTTTTGTTTTAAATTTAATTAAACTATTATAATACGGGAGACGGGCGTGCCGTAGCTTGGGTGAGCAGAGATGCGGGGGAAAGGCTTGGGTGTTGGGTGTGGTGGTTACTGGTAGGACATTTTGTGGGGGAGGGCACCTTTTAGGAGAGCAATTCTGCTCCCAAGAGATGTACCTGCACAGTAGCATCACAATGGTGTGCATGGTACTGCGCATGTGTGTAACGGTGCAGAGCAGAATGGCATATATATATATCTACAGCATGGGGTCCCAACTTATCCATATAGAGTGATGTGAAAACAGCGCTTAGAATAAAATATATCAAATTTAATTATCATAAATATGAAAATACATAAACAATATAAAATAAAAAAAACATGTATTGCTCTAAATAACTCAACCCAGAATTATCTGTCAGTTGTTGATCAGACAACTGCAGATATTACTCGCTAGTTAAACATCTCGTGAGATATCTAAATTCCTGTGCCAGTATTATGGAATAGATAGAGGCTATACTTATGTTCTCTGTGGCATATACCAGCCATTTCCACGGAAAAAAGTTGTCGTTGATATTTATAGATTCAGGCTATCGTGCCCGATGCACAAGAGGGACTGCAGACCCTTCTCCAGATGATATAGAGAGGCTAAATACTGTAATGTGTGGGCTCCTTAAAGGAAACAGTGTCCACTGGCTTGTGTCCTCTACTGTTAGTGAGACGGGAGATGAGAGGAGCCTATGTGTCAAACAAGCTCCTGATGGATGCTGCAGCTCCACGAAAATTATTCTTTTTTTTTTTTTTGGAAAACCTGCAGGTAGTTTATACTTGTTACGAACCCGGTAGTGGTGGGGAGCAGGAGCAGGTACCGGAGAGTTGACTTGGGTCCAGAGATACTGTGGGTTGTCCCACACGATGCAGGCGACAGGATCTGGATGAAGCTTGGGAGCGTGGCGGATGAAACCGACCGTACCGGCCTACCGGGAAACTTCCCGGTAAGGCCTATTGCCAATCCGCCGCTGCTCACCGACTACAACAACCAGGCTGACACCACCTGGTGGCAGAGCCAGACAATACTGGCAGGGATCCCATACCCACTCCATCAACCTGACCTTGCACCTTGGTGACTGCCACCTCCTCTGCCCACTGTGCACCTCTACTCTCACTTCAAACACACTGCATACAATATACACAGCCTATAAACACTATATACACACTATACACACTATACACACTGTATACACTATACACAGCCTGCCCACACACTATATACACTATACACAGTCTGCCTACACACTACATACACGATACACGGCCTGCACACACACTTTATACACAGCCTGCACACACACTTTATATGGAGACCCTAGGGGTGCTTTGAATAGAGAAAGTTTGGGAACCACTGCTATACACTATATGCTGCCTGCCCACACACTGTACACACTATACACACCCTGCACACACACTATATATACTATACACAGCCCACACACTTTATACACTATATACAGTCTGTACACCTACCAAATACACTATATACACGTTTGGGAACCACTGCTATACACTATACGCTGCCTGCCCACACACTATATACACTATACACAGCCTGCACACACACTATACACACTACATACACTATACCGCAGCGCTAGGTACAGCCACATGGAGCCCGGCCAGGGAGCTACTAATAGTTGCCACAGCTGGAGATAAGGCAGTGCCGCGGCGCTCTTACCCCGGACACTCTAAACATTCTGAGGGTTCTAGCAGAGCCAGAGAAGCCTTAGTGCCACATATGACCGCAAAGGCCCCCGGCACAGGGGAGGGAGAAGTTACAGGAGCCAGTGTCCCCCTGTAATCCTGGAACTCACCCGAGGTGGCCAGGAGCAGGTACATTCAGTCGTTCCCTAAATACAATATACACAGCCTGTACACACAGTTTATACACTATACACTGCCTGCACACCTCTCACACACACTATATACACAATACACAGCCTTCACATACACTTTATTCACTACACACAAAATGCAAATGCATTCAACACACACACACACACACTATATACACTATCTGCAGCCTGCATACATCTCGCAAACACTATATACACTACACATTATATACAGCCTACCCACACACTATATACACTATACACAGCCTGCAGAAACACTTTATACACTATATACAATCTGTACACCTTCCATATACACTATATACAGCCTGCTCACACACTATACACACTATTCGCAGCCTGTCCACGTACTATACACACTATACGCAGCCTGCCCACACACTATACACACTATATACACTATACGCAGCCTGTCCACACACTATACGCAGCCTGCACACGCACTATATACGCTATACACTATAAACAACCTGCCCACACACTATACACAGCGTGCAGACACACTTTATACGCTATATACAGTCTGTACACCTCCCATATACACTATACACAGCCTGCACACACACTATACACATTATATATACTATACACAGCTTGCACACCCACTTTATACACTATAAAAAAATAAAATAAAAAATAAAATAAAAAAATTATACTCAAAACTATAAAAAATAATAATTATAAAAAATAATAAATAAGATAGAAATCAATTAATATAATAATAAAAATAATATACACTAATAAAAACCATCAGGTATTAGAATAATTGGATCGCAATTAGATACCATATTATTCTTCTTGCCAAGAATTTACATACAGAGCCATATCACACATAAAGAGAATAGCTAATAAGAAATATCACCAATGGTGATTAGAGATATATATGATCCAGCCTAAATAGTAGCATCCAATATTATGTTAACATAGGGCTGTTCTCTTAGAGGTATACCAAAACCTCGAAGTTACATAAATTGTTGAGCCATTATAATAATAATAATTTTTTTTTTTTTTTTTTTTTATAAATGGTCTCAAAACTGGTTCAATTCAATAGTTTCATTTAGTCCAGAGGGGGTCATGGTGTTCAGCTGGAAAATCCAAAAAGACTCCCTCTGACAAGCGAGTGAATTGGTTACCTCCTCTGTCAGTTTTTTGGATTAGTTCTATACCGTTAATTGACAGTACATGACAGGAAATAGAGTGGAGTCTGTTGTTCTTAACAACATTTCTACGATGTTCTGAAAATCTTGTATGGAGCTGCCTCGTGGTTCGACCCATATACTGCATGCCACATTGACATACAAATTGGTAAATCACGAAGCAGCTCCTACAATTGATAAAATCTTTTATTTGAAATGTTTCTTTTCCTCCTGTGGAGCAAAAACTCGTCCCTTTATGTTTACAGAATTTACACATACCACATATATTCTGAGCAAAGGGGCTTTTCCCCTACCCATGAGGGAACTGCCTCAGAAGTAGATGGTTTTATATAACTATGAACAAGAATATCTTTAAGGCTCTTGGCCTTTCTAAAGACCACCCGTGAATTTTTTTGTTCAAAAAAAGGTTTTAATGCGTTATCTAAACCTAAGATCTTATAGTTTTCATTAATAATTTTCCTAATGTTGTTTGCACCTGAGGAAAATTGCGTAATAAAACACAATTCATTCTCAAAGGGATTCATGCTATTTTCTCCTTTGGTGGTATTGAATAAGCTATCTCTCTCTCTACCCTCAGCCTCTAAATAGGCCTTCTCTATAATTTCCTGGGGATACCCCTGAGATAAAAAAAACTTAGTTTCAACCTTGCACTCTGAGTCCGATAGGTCAGAATAGACGTGGTATGTGTAAATTCTGTAAACATAAAGAGACAAGTTTTTGCTCCCCAGGAGGAAAAGAAACATTTCAAATCAAAGATTTTATCAACTGTAGGTGCTGCTTCGTGGTTTACCAAATTGTATGCCAATGTGGCATGCAGTATATTGGTCGAACCACAAGGCAGCTCCATACAAGATTTTCGGAATATCTTAGAATGACCAGCATGGAGGCAGAGTGGAAGTACTCTCAATTAAGGGTATAGAACTAATCCAAAAAACTGACGGAGGAGATAACCAATTCACTCGCTTGTCACAGAGGGAGTCTCTTTGGATTTTCCAGCTGAACACCATGACCCCCTCTGGACTAAATGAAACTATTGAATTGAACCAGTTTTGAGACCACTTATAAAAAAAAACAAAAAAATAATAATTATTATTATAATGGCTCAACAATTTATGTAACCTTAAGGTTTTGGTATACTTCTAAGAGAACAGCCCTATGTTAACATAATATTGGATGCTACTATTTAGGCTGGATCATATATATCTCTAATCACCATTGGTGATATTTCTTATTAGCTATTCTCTTTATGTGTGATATGGCTCTGTATGTAAATTCTTGGCAAGAAGAATAATATGGTATCTAATTGCGATCCAATTATTCTAATACCTGATGGTTTTTATTAGTGTATATTATTTTTATTATTATATTAATTGATTTCTATCTTATTTATTATTTTTTATAATTATTATTTTTTATAGTTTTGAGTATAATTTTTTTATTTTATTTTTTATTTTATTTTTTTATAGTGTATAAAGTGGGTGTGCAAGCTGTGTATAGTATATATAATGTGTATAGTGTGTGTGCAGGCTGTGTATAGTGTATATGGGAGGTGTACAGACTGTATATAGCGTATAAAGTGTGTCTGCACGCTGTGTATAGTGTGTGGGCAGGTTGTTTATAGTGTATAGCGTATATAGTGCGTGTGCAGGCTGCGTATAGTGTGTGGACAGGCTGCGTATAGTGTATATAGTGTGTATAGTGTGTGGGCAGGCTGCGTATAGTGTGTATAGTACGTGGACAGGCTGCGAATAGTGTGTATAGTGTGTGAGCAGGCTGTATATAGTGTATATGGAAGGTGTACAGATTGTATATAGTGTATAAAGTGTTTCTGCAGGCTGTGTATAGTGTATATAGTGTGTGGGTAGGCTGTATATAATGTGTAGTGTATATAGTGTTTGCGAGATGTATGCAGGCTGCAGATAGTGTATATAGTGTGTGTGTGTGTGTGTTGAATGCATTTGCATTTTGTGTGTAGTGAATAAAGTGTATGTGAAGGCTGTGTATTGTGTATATAGTGTGTGTGAGAGGTGTGCAGGCAGTGTATAGTGTATAAACTGTGTGTACAGGCTGTGTATATTGTATTTAGGGAACGACTGAATGTACCTGCTCCTGGCCACCTCGGGTGAGTTCCAGGATTACAGGGGGACACTGGCTCCTGTAACTTCTCCCTCCCCTGTGCCGGGGGCCTTTGCGGTCATATGTGGCACTAAGGCTTCTCTGGCTCTGCTAGAACCCTCAGAATGTTTAGAGTGTCCGGGGTAAGAGCGCCGCGGCACTGCCTTATCTCCAGCTGTGGCAACTATTAGTAGCTCCCTGGCCGGGCTCCATGTGGCTGTACCTAGCGCTGCGGTATAGTGTATGTAGTGTGTATAGTGTGTGTGCAGGCTGTGTATAGTGTATATAGTGTGTGGGCAGGCAGCGTATAGTGTATAGCAGTGGTTCCCAAACGTGTATATAGTGTATTTGGTAGGTGTACAGACTGTATATAGTGTATAAAGTGTGTGGGCTGTGTATAGTATATATAGTGTGTGTGCAGGGTGTGTATAGTGTGTACAGTGTGTGGGCAGGCAGCATATAGTGTATAGCAGTGGTTCCCAAACTTTCTCTATTCAAAGCACCCCTAGGGTCTCCATATAAAGTGTGTGTGCAGGCTGTGTATAAAGTGTGTGTGCAGGCCGTGTATCGTGTATGTAGTGTGTAGGCAGACTGTGTATAGTGTATATAGTGTGTGGGCAGGCTGTGTATAGTGTATACAGTGTGTATAGTGTGTAAGCAGGCTGTTTATAGTGTATATAGTTTTTGGGCAGGCTGTGTATAGTTTATATAGTGTGTGGGCAGGCTGCGTAGTGTGTATAGTGTGTGTACAGGCTGTGTGTAGTGTGTATAGTGTGTGGGCAGGCTGCGTATAGTGTATATAGTGTGTATAGTGTGTGGGCAGGCTGCGTATAGTGTATATAGTGTATTTGGGAGGTGTACAGACTGTATATAGTGTATAAAGTGTGTGTGCAGGCTGTGTATAGTGTATATAGTGTGTGGGCAGACTGTTTATAGTGTATATAGTGTGTGGGCAGGCTGTTTATAGTGTATAGTGTGTGTGTGTATAGTGTATATAGTGTGTGGGCAGGCAGCATATAGTGTATTTGGGAGGTATGCAGGCTGTGTATAGTATATATAGTGTGTGTGCAGGCTGTGTATAATGTATATAGTGTGTGTGTGCAGGCTGTGTATAGTGTGTATAGCGTGTGTGCAGGATGAGTATAGTGTGTGTGCAGGCTGTGTATAGTGTATGTAGGGTATATGGGAGGTGTACAGGCTATGCATAATGTATAAAGTGTGTGTGCAGGCTTTATATAGTGTGTATACAGGATGTGTATAGTGTATATAGTGTGTGTGCAGGATGTGTATAGTGTATATAGTGTGTGTGCAGGATGTGTATAATGTGTATAGTGTGTGTGTGTGCAGGCTGTGTATAGTGTTATAGTGTGTGGGCAGGCAGGCTGTGTATAGTGTGTGTATAGTGTATATAGTGTGTGGGCAGGCTGTGTAGTGTGTATAGTGTATATAGTGTGTATAGTGTGTAGGCAGGCTGCGTAAAGTGTGTATAGTGTGTGGGCAGGCTGTATACAGTGTATATGGGAGGTGTACAGACTGTGTATAGTGTATAAAGTGTGTCTGCAGGCTGTGTATAGTGTATATAGTTTGTATAGCGTGTGCAGGCTGTGTGTAGTGTATGTAGGATATATGGGAGGTGTACAGGCTGTGTATAAAGTGTGTGTGCAAGCTGTGTATAGTGTATGTAGGGTATATGGGAGGTGTACAGGCTGTGTATAGTGTATAAAGTGTGTGTGCAGGCTGTATATATTGCGTATAGTGTATAAAGTGTGTGTGTGCAGGCTGTATATAGTGTGTAGTGTATATACTGTTTGTGAGATGTATGCAGGCTGCAGATAGTGTATATAGTGTGTGTGTGTTAAGTGCATTTGCATTTTGTGTGTAGTGAGTAAAGTGTGTGTGAAGGCTGTGTATAGTGTATATAGGGGTATATTTACTAAAGGCGCTTTTGGCTGGCGATTATGAATCGTCAGCCATCGCCGAGATTTTCCCGCGATTTTTGAAAAAAATTCACTAAGGGGCGCTTTTCTTAGGCGATTTTTAATCACCCGCGAGAAGCGTCGCTTTAGCAAGGGGTAAATCGCTGTGCTTTTTCTATAGAAAAGAGCCGCGATTTGCCCTTTAAAAAATCGCTGTCGCTTTGTTTAAAAAAAAAACCTGCAGCATGCTTGAAAGGCATGGCCATGCTTTGCTGATAGAACTACAAGGCTCAGCATTGCTGAGCCTTGCAGTAATATCAGCAAAGCATGGTAAGCCTTCTAAACATGCTGCTCTGTGTGTTGTGTAAAAAAAAAAAAAAAACATACTGTCACATATATGCACTATGCACATACATTACAATACATGCCATACAGTAAAAATCTATAAAAATGCATAATATGTCCCCCAATAATATAATAAAAATACAGGAGAAGAGGAAGGTTCATGACGTCTACAGCTGGTGCGGACCCAGATCATCCATCAAGGTGACAATAATGTTCATTCTGCAACAGAAGAAAGTAAGTAAGGAAAAAAGAAAATACAAGCAAGTCTTCCCAAGACAGAGGACATCTTAACGGTGAGTATTAAATATTTCTTTATTCTTTATTAAAGACTATGTGACACATAAGATGTTTTAAACATTACAGAGTGGCCACCTGTATTTTTATTATATTATTGGGGGACATATTATGCATTTTTATTGTATGGCATATATTGTAATGTATGTGCATTGTGCTTATATGTGACAGTATGTTTTTTGGTTTTTTTTTACACAGCACAGTATGTTTAGAAGGCTTACCATGCTGACGCTGATATTACTGCAAGGCTGAGCCATGTAGTTCTATCAGCATAGCATGGCTAAGCTTTTCAAGCATGCTGCACTTTGGCTTTTACACACGTAAAAACACGTTAAATATATTGACATGTGTATTTCAGGTTATGTGTGAGGCACTTTCATTGAAAGCTCCCCACACAACATGTGATTTTTTTTTCCTGTGATTTCCCGACGATCTAAAAGTGATTTAGACAAATCGCCTTTAGTGAATACGGCGATCTGTATTTTTTGAATGGCAAACATCTTGACTATTTTTGTCCAGCTATGTTTGGCGAGTCTAATTTGCTAAAGGCTAAAGTCCCGGGACTTTGCCTTTAGTGAATACGGTGATGGCCAAATCGCCTCCAAACTCCTTTGAGTTGAGGCGATTTGGCCAAAATCGAGCTTTGTAAATATACTCCATAGTGTGTGTGTGAGAGGTGTGCACTCAGTGTATAGTGTATAAACTGTGTGTACAGGCTGTGTATATTGTATATAGGGAGCGGCTAAATGTCCGGCGCTGTCCCCGTCCGGGACATGTGGCTCCTGTACCTGCTCCTGGCCGCGGCGGGTGAGTTCCTGGATTACGGGGGACACTGGCTCCTGTCACTTCCCCCTCCCTTGTGTCCCTTGTGGTGACATGTGGCACTGAGGCTCCCCTGGCTCTGATTCTAGCAGAAGCAAAGCCAGCGTGGACACTAAAGAGGTCCAAAAGAATATATATATATCCTCTGCCTTCTGATATTGCTCATGGTTGAAATAAAAAAATATTTATAGGTGTTGTAGCACCTTATAATCCTGCCCAGATGCTCCTACATACTACCATAGAGTGGTTCACGTACCACTGGTTGAGAGCTCCTGGTCTGTATTTTTTTATATAATATTTTGCAAGAGGCTTTCCCACTGGCTAATTCATAAACCTAGAGTCTATCTGTATTTGAACTATTAACTTTACCAGCACAGTTAAAGCTAGGTGATATAGATCAAAATAGCCAACTGTTATTGGGGCCCTTTATAGACATTTATACAGTAGGCTCTAAGAAAGCGAATCTGAGTATGTGGACCAAATATAAGTATTATTCTTTAAAGACCATTTTGTTTGGAACTGGGTGGTAAAGAATGGGGAGGTTAGTCAGTTTGATTAAAGAGCATAACTAGTGTGGTATGAGTTTCCAGACCACATATAGTGGTCTGTAGTTTGCTCTGCCATCTTCTGACATATCCTTCCAGTCTTCCCTTGGGAAGTGAAACACCACATTATTATTCAGGTAAACATTGATATGGTCTGATTGTAGCCATTACAGCAAATGGGAAATTCCTAAAGGCTGTACATTTTTTAACTCTACCTGCACATTGGGTAGACCTAAAACACAGTGTCCCAAAATAAGAGAGGAAAGTTACACAGAGTTACTCTGCGCTCTCAGCTGCATGCAAATGGATGTGGACAACTCTGCCATGAAGGAGAAATGGGTGCAGACCAAAAGGTCCTCTGGGTAAGCCCAGTATAGTTTTCTTTTTTCTTCATTAGTTAGTGGTTAGGTTAGTCAGGTAGTTGGTAATATTATTTTGTCTTTATATAGATCTGATTCTAGCAGAAGCAAAGCCAGCGTGGACACTAAAGAGGTCCAAAAGAAACAAAGAGTTCATAAATGTGCACTCTGTGATGATAATTTACCAGATGACCATGTAGCCAGGACTTGCCATACATGTCTTGTTAAACAACAATAGCAACCGTCTTAACATATGTCAGAATTTATTCAACTTGTGAAAACCGCACTATCTGACACATTTATTACTATAGAGGAGTCTGATCCAGAGGAAGGCAGAGACATATCACAGGGATCATTAGACTCCGCAGAATCTGTAGCTTCCTAAATGGATCTTACGTTCAGCCAGGATTTGGTGGATAATTTGTTAAAACGCATTTACAAGATGTTAGACTTGCAAGAAGCTAAGCGTGATGTTTTACTGCAGGACCTATTGTTCCAAGAAAACAAATAGACAAGTAGGTATTTTCCAGTCTCACAGGTCATCAAAAATGTATTACTGGAAGAATGGAAGCATCAGGATAAGAAGTTAGTTTCATTCAATAGAATCAATCGTATGTACCCTTTCAATAATTAAGAGGTGGGATGAGCCACCCAGGTGTTGATGTGGTGGTGTCCCAGATCTCTAAAAAGACTACCCTCCCTTTAGAGGATGCAAATTCCTTCAAAGATCTTATGGACCGTAAGATGGAAGTTAGCCTTAAGATATTACATTGTGTAGCTGGAGTAGCATTTAAGCCTTCTATCGTCTCGGGTCCAACGGGGTAGAGATGGGAGGCCTCCCCGACATTTCTCTCAATGACGCCAGATCCATCATTCCGACCAACGTCATTAAGGTCGGAGGCAGACTCCGTTATTTTTTTCACCAGTGGGAAACATCAGTAACGGACAGGTGGGTCCTGAATTATTATTCAGAATGTTTATATATTAGAATTTTTTAAGAAATATTCTCTTCAGTTTTTTCATCATTCCCCTTCCCTTTTGGTAAAGGAAGAAATGTTAGCTTTCAAGCAAAGTATCAAAGAACTATTGTTTCAAAGAGTCATAGTCAAAGTTCCCTTAAATCAAAGATTTCAAGTATGCTTTTCAAGGCTATTTATTGTAAAGAAAAACTCGGGTGCTTTTCACATTATTTTAGATTTAAGAAATCTCAACCAACGCTTATTTGTAAGAAAATTCAAAATGGAGTCTTTGAGATCTGTTGTAGCCTCCTTATGGCCTCTATTGATTTAAAAGATGATTACCTGCATATGCCTATATTTTGCAGTCATCAGAAATTCCTGAGATTCTTAATTTTAGGCCAGCCCTACCAATTCAAGGCCCTGCCCATTGAACTGTCGACCTCACCGAGGACTTTTACCAGCTTCACTTATGGTTTTGTTTTAAGACCGGAAGGGATTTATGTGTGGCCTTAACTGGATAACATTCTCATTTGAGACAAAAAGCTTTACAACATATGCATCGTGTCATGACGCTGTTACAGGATCATGGATGGGTCATGAATTTTCAAAAAGTCAGTTGTGTCCATCTCAAAATCTAAAATATTTGGATGTCCAGATAGATAATCACATAGGAAAAGTTTTCCTTCCACAAGAAAAGATAGAAAATATAATTGGTCATGTCAGACAGTTAACAACTTTTCTATGGGTCACAGCAGAAGAATGCATGAGTGTTATGTCCTCCACAATAGAAACCCTCACTCGCTTTCATATGCGCAGCTTTCAGTATTGTTTCCTCAGGCAATGGGACAAGGATCCGTGGAATCTAAAGCAGATAATAAATTTGTCACCGGAATCAAGGTGGTCCAACCACAACAATCTAAACACAGGAAATTTTCCCAAGCAGAATCTTCCAGTTATACTTACTACGGACGCCAGTGCCACAGGATGGGGAGCAATTTGCGAAGACCACTGGACACAAGATACCTGGGAAGATCCATCAAGTGCAGTACCATTGAATATCCTTGAAATGAGAGCAGTGATACAAGCATCCAGATACTTTCAGTCTCTTCTTCAGGGCAAACATCTCCTCTTTCAGTCAGACAACAAATCAGTAGTAGCTTCCCTGAACCATCATGGGTGTACAAAAAGCAATTCTTTAATGATGGAAACAAGAATTCTTTTAGACTGGGCAGAAAGAACAATTCTTAGTCTACTAGCGACTCATATAGCAGGAACAGAAAATTCAACAGACGACTTTCTCAGCAGG
>WWET01002654.1:112688-130762 GCA_011038615.1 Limnodynastes dumerilii | reverse complement strand
CAGGAAGGAAGTAGACCCTTGCAAATAGGAACTAGATCTGGAAATATTCCATCAACTAGTATCAAGGTGGGAAAGTCTGTAATTGAATCTCTTGGAAAACAAACGCAATACAAAAGTAAAAAGGTTTATTTCCAGGCACAAAGAACCAGAGGCACAGGCGATAGAGGCTCTTACAGCTGTATGTGGAGTACAACTGGCATATGTTTTTCCCCCATTTCCCATTATCGCACAAACTCTGAGGAGAATTGCAGGAGAGAAGACCAAGGTGATAGCCATCCTACCATACTGGATGCGGCAAGCTTGGTTCCCTTTACTATTGCAACTTTCAATAGACAAACCGGTAATGAACAATATGTTAAAGCAAGTGAAGATGTTACATCTGTTCCCACGAAGCCTGCCTGGCTACTGAACTATTTGAAACAACAAGGATTTTCGTCTAAGGTAATTTCAACTTTGTTTAAAGCCTCTCTGTCCACGGTTTATTACAAAGTGTGGGACACCTTTTTTAAATGCTGTCTAATTAACAAATTTTCTCCATATTTTCCTTCTATATGTAGCATTCTGGACTATCTTCAACAAGGTTTAGATAAAAATCTAGCAGTTAATTCTATTAAAGTCCAAATATCTGCTTTAAGTGTGACGTTAAATAAAGATCTAGCCACAGATAGATACATCAACAGATTTATTCAAGCTGCACTTTTAAGTTAAACCTTCCTTCAAATATCCAGTCTCAAAATGGGACTTAAATCTAGTTCTTCAATCCTTTACTGTTTCACCATTTGAGCCTTTACAGATAATGGGCTGGATCCAGACCTTGTTAAGTGCATGAACTTAGTTACTCCTGGGCTAAACCATGTTGATTTCAGGGGCAGCCAAGTTAATTGCATACTTTGCAAGCAGGGATATATCTCTAATTTGCTTACTGCAAACAGATACTGACCAGCTTTACTATCACACTGTTATTTAGACTTGGGATAGGAAACATCACCTCTAAACACTAATACTGTTGGCAGCAGATGAAATATGACTCCCCTGCAATCAACATGGTTTAGCCCAGGTGTAACTAAGTTCATGCACTTAACAAGGTCTGGATCCAGCCCAATTTCTTTAAAATTATTATCATGGAAGGATTCATTCCTAGTCACCATCACCTCAGCCAGAAGAATCTCCAAACTGCAGACTCTCTGGATAGAAGAGCCATATATGATTTTTTTTCAAAATAAGGTTGCTCTAAGGACAAACCCAGATTTCCTGCCGAAAGTTGTATCCAAATTTCACATAATTCCGAAAATTATACTGCCGTCTCTGTTCCCTGACCATAAAAATTACTAAGAATCTAAATTCCATTGTCTTGATTTAGTTGGGGCTCTTAAGATTTATTTTGACAGATGGTAAGAACAAGGGAGGTGCAGCTTCCAAAGCAACTTTAGCAAGATGGATTTAATCTTGTATTTCAGAAGCTTATAAACTTAAGGGAAAACCTGTCCCCCCTCTGGAATTAAAGCAGACTACAAAAGCTATGGTGACATCATGGGCAGAGAGGGGTCCAGCATCTCTTCAAGAGTTATGTAAATCGGCAGGTTGGTTTTATGTCCATACCTTCGCCAGACTCTACAGACACTACACTGCAAGGTGTAGATCCAGAGCTAAGTACGACATTGAGTCTAAGCAAGCCATTTGCGTAAATTCACTGTCAGGCAACATCTGCGCATGCGGATTGCGCAAGCAGGCATTGCAGGGGGCGTGCACTCCCCACTACGCAATCGTAGTTACAGACCCTCTGGATCGGTCTGGATCAGCCCTTAGATCTCTTGGCATCATCGGATGCAAAATTCGTATGAAAAGTTTTAAGTGCAGCAAAATAAATAAAAAATAAAAAAAATATATAAGGTTGGTGTATTTAAAATTGTCCTTCCCATTGATTATACTGCTTGGGTATAACCCAATGCTAAGTGCTGCCAGGGAAGAGGATAAGGAAACTAGAGATTATTATCTGATAATATGGTTTCCTTAACTCCTCCATGGCAGCACATATTTCCCTCCACATTATTAACCTATATATTTTTTCTCTTCCCTATTTATTTTAGCTTTGGGGAATTGGAGGATACCGGTGGAAGGAAGGAGAGGTCCCTATATGCAAGTCTGCGTCTTCTTATTTCCTGTCCTGGCTCTGGTTGGTACAAAGGATAAACCCAATGCTAAGGGCTGCCATGGAGGAGTCAAGGAAACCAAAATATCAGGTAATAATCTCTCGTATATGTACTGGATTGGTGATAGAAGGCACTCCTCTATCAAAGCTTGATAAATGCAGTGTTGCCCGAACAGAAAGAACATCCCAATAGTTTGCAGATAATGAACATCACTCACTGACTTCTAAGTAATAAAAATAGAGATGCTAAGCACACGAGTGATATCGCTCCTGTGTGCCAAAATAGAGACGCTAAGCACACAAGAGTGATATCACTCCTGTGTGCTTAGCATTTCTTTTTTGATTAGTTACAAGTCAGTGAGTGCTGTTCATTATTTGATATATCTATATATATATATATATATATCTATAGTGAATTTAAGGCACTACTGTGTGGCATAATCTTAACAATATGGTACAGAGTGTTTTTGTGTATTTCTTATTTTCTGAGGTGTCTTAATTTTGGTGAGAATTATGATATTGGGACCGAATCTAGACTTTTGCAAATGTGAAGTTTTCCAATCGCTATCTCCAAGCTCCAGACTTTTGTACTGTTTTGCATTCCAACACATTTACAAAAGAAACAAAATTCTACTGAACATCTGAATCCTGAAATCAATAAATGTTTGTATATTTTTTTATAGTCAATCAAAAATATTAAAATACTTATTTCATTTCAGTAAGGGGACATGACAGCAGTATGGATAATAATTAATGACGTGACAGTACACAAGAATATAAATAGTTATTTTCTCAATATGTCCTCAGATGCTCTGTCCCTGTAGCCTTCATATAATCGTTTACTGAGACCACATACTTTTCTCTCTGCAAGCATATCTAGAAGAAACTGGTTTGTTCACTGACTGTTTTTCTCTATGGCAATTAATGATGAAACGTGGAAGATCCAGTAAGGACTGGGTTTTCCCAGAACATTTTTTATTTTTTGTATATTGAAGTCAGTGTTTTGATTTATTTAGGGATATTTTATAAAATTAAATAGAAAGCAAAGCTGAATTACATGTTAACCAATACAACCAGTCTATTTTACTTGCTCATTTTCACACATCCTCCACTATAACGTATATTGGTTTGCTCAAATGTAAGAATATGTCTGGTGAGTCTAGTACTGACCAGCCATCAGAAGTTAAGGAAGACATCAAACACTCCTTATATAAAAATATGGATGGGTAGACACTGAAGTTTTCTCCAGACATGGGGACATGAATTGTAAAAATTAGATGCTGAAATCACACGATACAATGCAGTTTGTAATGAATCATTACAAACTGCATTGTATCGTGTGATTTTAGCATCTAATTTTTACAATTCATGTCCCCATGTCTGGAGAAAACTTCAGTGTCTACCCTAATTTTTACAATTCATGTCCCCATGTCTGGAGAAAACTTCAGTGTCTACCCATCCATATTTTTGCATAGGGTCACCTTTTGAGCAAGCATATGATTACAGCAAATGTTTATTTGAACAGTTGATAAACAGGAAACTAGAGAGCAGTGTGTAAAGGGGCATTGTTGAGCAGGGCTTCAAATTGTTGATGCTGTGTGACAAGATGTCGAATTGTGAGTTCAAACTGACAAGTGTGTGTCCATTCTTAGACTAGGGATAATTTAGTTAGCAGCCAATTAACCTATCAGCATGTTTTTGGAGTGTAGGAGGAAACTGGAACACCAAGAGAAAACCCATGTAGACACAGGGTATTTGCAAATAGCCTATGGGGCTGTATCCAGACCCCCGAACACTTTCCGTATGTGCGGGAGTGTGGTATTACACACAAGAGAGGGGGGTGAACTCTCCTCTCTCGTGCAGGCTTTATAGCATTAATGAAAATGTATGAATCAGCAGGCCGTTTGACCGCTGATCCCACAAATGTGGGAATCTTATACCACACTGTACAATTTACATGCCTCCCTTCTGCCCACCTTTGCGGGCGGAGAGGAAGCACATCCCTTTACTGCAGATTTTCTATTGAACAGAACTAAGTTTTGTACAATAGAAGTTACGTGCGTAAAATGTGAGTAACTTCAAGAGGGCGCATGTTCCCTCCAGTCAAGACACCCCACTTACACACTTTGCGTGCGTAAGTTGGGTGTTGGACGCAAAGCTGGATCAGGTCCGTGATTGAATTTTTTTTTTTATATAGATATCCTAGTGTATCAAGGCTAATATGGAAGATTTCTATATTTCTAATATACACTTCTGCTGCATAGAGCTTATATTGACCACGCATTTCAATGTTTTTCAGACAATAAAGGGCGAGAGACCCAGGACTGTGTTCACAGATCCGTTTTCACGTGGAGTTGCATGCATTAATTTTAGGTACGTTTTAACTGCGCATGCGTAGTAACTTTATGCCAGTTACGTTGAATATACACACGTAAGTGCTTTATGCACGGACATGTGAATCGCACTTGGGGGCATACGTGCAGAGGGGTGGTGTAGAAATATGTACTTGAAAATTTACATGAAAGTGGGGGGAGGCATTTAAACTAACAAATGAGGGCGCGGCTATACTGAATCGCACGCACGGAAGACATATACGCACGGAAGTACACACTTAAAGATCAGAGTGGTCTATGGAGGTGTAAGTCTATGATTGCACGGCTGGAAAAGGCTTATTTTAGGACTTAAACCTTGCATTCATTTTTATTTGTGGTCCACAATTCATATGAACTTGCAGTGCTTTGTTCTAACCGTTGTATGGTATTCTGCATTTACAAACAAATGACGAGACTGAATATAAAAATATTGAGGTTTGCTTTTATTTCATAAATTTTTTTCTTATTATTTTACCTTTTTTATTTACGTTATCGAAACCATATGTGAAATTTGCATTAACAATTTGAAATTGTCTTAGAAAAAAAATCACGTTGTTCAAATAGTAAAGAAGGAAAAAAATACTATGCTTATCAAGCATGTAGGTGAATCTAAGTATATTGGATATTTCACAATGTCCTTATGTCCCTCAATTTAGTAATTTATTTAACACAACTCCAATCTGTGGGCCTGATTAAGGGCCGTATTCAGACCTCCAGCCGCATTGCATATGCAGCCGGAGTTTACCGATATGAACTACTGCGCATGCGCAGTAATTTTGTTACGACATCTATGTTACTTTTTGCAACATAGATTGCGTATACCCGGTCTTAAAGAGGTCTGAATACGGCCCTAAGACTTTAACATACACATATTGGAATAGTGTGTGGGGTGGAATGTAAGGGCAACTGACAGAAAAGAGCACAGTCCAGACCCCAATCTTAACATAGATATGCACAGTTTTTTGGATAAATATTTGCACCTGCAAATGGCCATGTCTAAGTCAAGGAAAGGTATGGGAAGGCTACATTGTATGGTGTGTTGGTATAAATAATAATTTGGTATGTTAGTAATTTCAGTCATTACAATATTTTTTGTTAACTCAACATTTCATACTGCACATAACCATTTCCAAGATACATAACAGTGAACTACCCTGAACTTGTATCTAGATTGCTGGGGAAAGAGAATATATTTGTGAAGGTATCTTTAAGGCCAGCCCTAAGCCTAGGTAAATGTATCTGTCCAATGTGGCACCGTTGCGATCAGGCAATAGCTGTCCTGTTTGAATCAGTTGGTCAGTTGCGTGACCGACCGTTAATAACATTCTGCGGTGACCGACCAGGGTCCTTTATGTATATCCGACTGATTCCAAACTAAAAGCTTCTGATCTAATTACAATCTGTCAGATGCTGAGGGCGATAGAGAACCAGAGTTAGAGTTTTAAAATAAGAGTAAAGTTACAAATGAGCAAAACCATGTTGATGCAGGCGAGTAAAATTTCAGCTATTGCAAACCGTATTATAGTTGAAAAGTGATGTTTCCCAAAAAAAGATATCACTATCTTTATGCAATAAGCAAAAGCTGAATGCATAGAATACAATTAATTTGACTCCCCCTGAAATCAACATGGTTTTGTCCAGGTGTAACTTTCCCCTCTTATTTTCAAACTCTAAATCTGGTCCAGCGTGACTAAGCATCTTTTACGGACATGAGCATGACCATGCAGGATGCTCAATGACTCACTCTGCCTACACCATCTGATGCAAGTTGCCTTATCTCCCAGTCAGCCAGTGTGGCACAAGGAGCGGGCTAAACATGAATAAATAAATAAATATATATATATATATATATATATATATACACACACAGTTCACAGGTGCGCTGCTAAATGCTTGTCCAGCTTAGATGTATGAAACCAGTAAGTAAAATGATGAGTGAACCGTACAAAGAATTGTCCGTGCAGGCACTAGATCCCAAAAAGATTGGGACTGCGTCTTCCCCTTTCAAATAACTGGAGACTTGGACCAGTTTGTAACACTAAAAAGAAAACAAAAGAACAAGGGGGCGCTCCATAGTGCGTTACCTTTTATTAAGAATAAAAAGACAGTAGTGTTTAGGTAAACTGCGTACCATCAAACCACTTGTTAAAAAGCATATAAACAATAATCCCGTCCACATGCAATCACCCAGGTACAGTTGTGGATCATCCTTTTTGAAGCTCATGTCTCCTTCTGCTATTATGGACTTTATTGTTTATTGACAAGCCATCAGGATGTTATCAAGCCCACAATTTAACTCTTCTGCTGATTTTTGCTGCTTTCTTTTTTTCACTTTTTTTCACTTTTGTTATTGATTTGCACAGTTTGCACTTTATTCCTCCTGCGATATTTGATGTACTGGATAAATCAGTGGATCAATTAATACAACTTTTTTTATATCAATTATTGTTTTGGTGTGCTGCTTTAGTGTTCTACGGACACTGTGCGTTTACTTATTCCTATTAAGCAAGCACCCATTTAATTATTTTGGTTTACGTGTGCTCCCTATTCTTGCCAGTGGAGAATTTTGTATATTTTATCCATATGTGGTGAGGCACCGTACATTGATATTGTTTTGATACTTTGGTTTGTATCATAATAATCTTTTTGTCATACTTATGGATCAATTGTCATTAACTGGTACAAAAAGATACACAGAGAAAGAAATTACCAACATTCTATTTGCTGACAGATAGTCTTTTATTTGATAAGAGTATACCTGCTGAAATTTCTGATGATTTGCTCAAACTTAAAAAGAAGGCAATAGAGTTACGTCTACATGGTTGCACATCTCACAATATCATAAAGAACAACTTATTCCAGCAGGATTTCGCATCAACAATTAACCAACAATTGGGAGGAGCGATGCTAATTTTTGCCAACAATGGTGCGCTGTTTTAAACCAATAATCAATGGACTTGATCATTTTGTTGATTGAATATGCCAGTAAGGAAATTACCAATATTGATAATCATATTTTACAACTTGAATCTGAAGGATTACCCATCTTAACAGCTGATAAGTCTACTGATTGGCTCCAAAAGCTACAAATGTCCTTACAACAATTTGAAGATCTGCTTCCCTTTAAGAAGTGTAAACATCGCAAGGTAAAAGAAAACTATAAAGAAAATAAAATCTATAAGTGGACACAAACTGGTTACACTGGCCGACCAAGGTTTTTTCAAAGACGACCACGTAGAGATAACTTTGAACGCTCATTTACAGATTTTGAGTCCGCTAACTCACGAAGTGACTCAGACCACTCAACAAGGAATGATCTTTCAAACAAAAAAATAAAAGTTTTTTTTTACGTACGGACATTACAACTCGCAGCAAATGTACCAAGAGACCTTGTAGGAGGGGACAGTAGTTTACAACTTGTCTCAATATACACCGTCTACTGCAGAGATGTGTATTCTGTCTAAGGGACTGTCTTTCATTGAAACATATCGCCCCAATACCTTTGATCTGGAAGTAGATCTATATAGATTTCATAGAATATTGAAGTTAAAAGATTTTTTTCATAAGGATATAGATGATGATAGGAGTCCTTCTAGATTCAGAGGTCAGTCTAAATTTGAACCTCAAGTAAACAACGTATCTATAGAAACTTTTATGAGGTTAATTAGGAGAGATATTTTCTCAGAGTGGCATAAGAGTCAGGCTCCTTTTTCAAACTTGACAGCTGACGAAAAAACAGCTCTTTCTAGTTTAAAAAGCAATGATGCAATTGTTATCCGCCCAGCCGATAAGGGTGGAGCGGTGGTTCTGTTAGATAAGACAGCTTATGTTGATGAGGTGCTGCGCCAGATCCATGATCTGACCTGCTATAACCCTCTTTCTTTTGACCCTACAGTGCAATACAAGAGAGAGATTGATATCTTTCTCGAGACTTCAGTGACCCAGGGTGTTATTACGGCAGAGACATCAAGGTTCCTGCGACAAGATTTTCCGGTAACCCCATTAATTTATGTATTACCGAAGATACATAAAAGTCTCAACAAACCTCCTGGAAGACCCATAATTTCCTCCAGGGGTTTGTTGGGACAACCACTATCGCAATTTGTTGATTATTTTTTGCAAGGTTTAGTCCAAAATACTCCCAGTTACATCAGAGACACAACCCATTTTTTACAGCGTCTCAATGACGTTCAGCATTTAGCTGGACGGTGTTTATTGGTCACATTAGATGTGGCCAATTTATACACTTGTATACTGCTTAAAGTGGGTATTGCTGCCGTTGAAAGGTTGTTGGGTGAGGGTGCCCCTGATGCTCCTCCGGTTGATTTTTTATTATTTTTGATCAGGTTTATTTTGACTAAAAACTATTTCATTTTTCAACACACATTTTATTTACAGGTTCAAGGAACCGCGATGGGGTCAAACATGGCCCCATCTTATGCAAATATATTTATGCATTTTTTTGAGAGCCAATATATCCTGGGTCACTCAAGGTACTCCAAGTCGATTGCCTTTTATGTAAGTTATATCGATGATCTTTTTCTGTTATGGACAGGGTCTGAGAATTTGTTAAACAAGTTTTTTTAGCTTAAATAGTCTCGATTCCCCCATTAAATTTACCATGGAGGTGTCCAAGTCTACAATCAGTTACCTCGATGTACAAGTCACACAGACTGTTAATAGATTCATTACCAGTCTACATTGTAAGAAAATTGATAGGAACAATCTTTTGAGGGCAGAGAGTTTCCATCCTCGGCCCCTTAAAACTGGTCTTCCTTTGTCACAGATGTTGCGAGTGGCCTGTATTACATCGGATAGGGCCATGCTCCCTCATGCTTTGAACGAAATGGGCAACAGATTTATTGCTAGGGGTTATAATGCTAATGAGGTAGCCACAGTAATTAAAAAATGTTTTGGCTCTGGATAGGGATAGTTTGTTTACTCCCAAAAGCAAAGTTAATAAGAACTGAATTGTTTTGTGTACTACATATTCCACCATTTCGAAGGAATTGAGTAAAGTGGTAGCTAAACATTGGCATATTATCTCTAGTGACCCCCTAATAGGTCCTTCATTACAGTCAAAGCCCTTAATGAGTTTTAGTCCCAATTTTAGGGACAATTTGGTAAAAACTGACATACTACCTATCAGTACTAAGACCTAGCTTACAGCCAAATATATTGTTTTCCATTGTAGTGGATGTATCAACTGCTCTTTTCTGTTGTTAGGAGATCAGTTTAGACATCCATATAAAAACCTTACGTTTAAGATCAGGCAGAGATTGACGTGCGAAATTTGGCGTGTATTTAATTTTATGCCCGTGCCATAAGATTTATATTAGCAAATCAGTGAGAATGTTCAAAGAGAGGTTAGCATTACATAGATCCTCCATTAAGAAAGCCTTTTCTTATATTGACAGTAAAACACCACTAGTTGCTAGGCACTTTATTGAGTCTGGACATACATTAAGGAACCTTAAATGCATGCCCCTGATACAAATTCCCCCATTGAGAAGGGGAAGGGATAGGGGACTTCTACGTCTTAAAAAAGAGGCCAGGGGGGCGTGGCCTGGACGCTGAAGGGAGAAGACGCACGGTCTGAAAGCTCCTGCCTATAGCCCTTAAAATCCCCAATTACTTAGCCTCCTTTTTACCCTGCGCAGACCCAAACCCCTTCCTACCTGCGGACTGGGCGAGTGATCCGACCTACTCCGGGAGGCAGAGACACCACAAATGGCGGTCCGGCCGGCTGCGCACTCCAGCCTGGGGCCTGGTTTGGTCATGGTCTGACACCGTTACCGCTTCTCCTGCCTGGGTGCCAGAGCCCCGTTTGCCACGGCTGCTGGTCTGTTCCCCGGGAGACCAGCCGTGGATCCGGGCGGCTGTGCAGCGGGAACGGGCTGCAGTCCGGCAGGTGCCCCCTCACTGCACTCTCCATTCTGCACTGGAGGACCGCCACCATCTTGATCCTTCAGACGGTGGTCAATGCTTCAGTCGGAGCCTCTTCTCCATTAGCTGGCCATCACAGAGCTTCGGACCCCACTACTCACCCAGCAAAGCGAGGACCTACAACCCTGCCATCCCCTGAGAGACCCATCAGGTGAGCTGCCGGAGGTGGTAGGGATACGCGGTACGGTGGCCATTTTACCGCGCTCAGGGCCTTGCTGCACCTGCAGAGTAGAAAGAGCTCTCCTGCCTGGGAAGACCCTGCAATATAAGAGGCCTACTACTGAGCCAACACCAGACCCAAGTCCCCCCTGAATGATCTGTAGCAGATAGGGGTTCAGATTCCTGCAGGCTAATGTTGATGCCATTCTGATAAAGCCTTCCAGAACTCCCCCACAGGGGCAACACAGTTATCAAGGAGACCACCCCCCCCATTTTTGGCAGCCTCATCCCTCTTCCAACAGTGGAGAAAACACTCTTCTACCTCCCCTGCCCGTTTCAAAGAAGCAGCTTGTGCTACAAAGTGCCTTCTTAACTAGGGCCACCAGAGGGTGTCAAATTCTTTCAAATCATAACTGCTTGCAGTTTCCAGGACTTTTGGTGCTGCAGTGTGCATCTAGAATACACAGAAGTGCCTCTCCCACCTGAGACTGTCCTGCTGCCCATAAGTATGTGAGCCACAAGGTCAAGTTATGGCCCAGCCCTGATGTAGGGAATATCGCACAGTGACATGCCCATGCACGCTCCTATTGGCTGACTTACTCCCCCTCTTGTATTTCTGAAATTCTCTGAGACCCTGCTCTGTATGGGAAGAACAAGGCTCCCATCGCAACGGCAACCACCTGTTCAAAATAGAGAACCATCACCTCTAATAGACTTGCGCCAGTATCTTAATCCTGTCACCCCTTCCTCCCCAGTTAGCTCTGTCTCTTCCGCTAAAGAAAGCCCAGGGACCCGGGGAGTTGACCAAATGGCGTCCCCACAATCCTCCATAGCCTCTACTTCGGAACCAACTAATCTCAGCGACATCCTAACCCACCTCAAATCCCTCTCCACAAAACAAGACATCCTTGATCTGGAAACTAAACTCCAGGGCTCCCTCTCTGCTGCAGTGGCTAATATTCACAATGACTTCTCCGCAATTGCCGATAGAGTCACAGCTACTCAAGGCCTGATCGATGTACTCACCAAAATATTCAACTCACTGCTAGCCCAAGACCCAAACACCCAAATAGTGTTTGATAGAGCAAATAATCTGCGAATTCGGGGTATCCCAGAGGACATCCCTACCCAAGGCCTTATAGATGTGCTCACCAGAATATTCAACTCGCTACTAGCTCAAGACCCAAACACCCAAATAGTGTTTGATAGAGCACATAGGGCCCTCCGTCCCAGAAGTGCTAACCCAGAGAGACCCCGGGACGTCATTTGCCGGCTGCACTATTTTGCGGAAAAGGAAGCAATCTTACGGAAAGTAAGAACTTCAGAGACTATACTCTTTGAAGATCATACAATTCAAGTATTTCAAGATCTTTCTTGGGACACTCTTCACCAACGCAGGATTCTCAAGCCCCTTACGGAGGAACTGCGCAAACGCAATATTAAATACAGATGGGGATTCCCCTTCAGCCTCCAGGTGACGGCTAATGGCAGCTTGCAAACACTCAGGGATCCCGCAGACATGGAAAGCTTTTGTACCTCTCTTGGACTCCCGAATATACCTCTTTCAGAATGGCATGCCTGGTCCTATGGTCCGCCGATTCCACCGCTACCCCGACAGGAACGATGGCACAAAGTTTGGAGACCTTCCTGTAAAGCTCAAGCAAGCCCAGGTTCCCCCAAAGGAGATGTTGCCTGAATAAACATACTTCTCATAGACATAACTTTGCACTGGGACTTGTAATGCTTCTTAGTCTTCCAGGACTATAGATCCCCTTCTTGAGCCTTGGGTTTTGTTTTTGGGGGTTTTTATTTTTTTGTTTGTTATTTAGACGCAGGAAATGCTGAACCCACGACTCCCTAAACAAATTGTCAGGATGACTTAGGCGGGTTAATAGGGTATTTACTATGGGCCTTGTTCATTTTGTAATGTTAGAAATAACTTAACTGAGACGTGCTCCTAGAAATAAATTCAGCTAAAGGTTTGGCCTATTATGTTCTAGTTAATATATATTTCCCTCCCCCCCCCCTTGTTGACCAATAGAAAACCATTTATACTAGATGCTAGTAGATATTATTCTATAAATGTGGGCGCATGTCACTGTCGCCTAACCCCTACGTTTCTAATCGCCTTTCTATAGGGTGATCCTTTTGCCCTATACCCTAGCCCTGGGCATGGTTCGCGGATATTGGTGTTTTATGTTTGTTTTCTGTTGTTTGTCTTTTATGTTGTTATTGTTGGAAAAGGTTTCAAAAGATGCGCCAACTACCATTGAGAATGCTATGATTATTATAAGGCGCAAATTTCTCTCTCTTTTCTTCCCCTTTCCCCCCTTTTACTATCCTACCCCCTGGACCAACCTCACGAATGATCACCCTGTACAGCATTGGTCTTTTAGACCGCATATACGCAATCTACGTATCGAAGCGATACGCAGATTACGTACAATAGCTACTACGCATGCGCAGTAGCTACTGTTTATTGAACTACGTCCGTCTATGGAAGACGGACGTAGTTCTGGATCCGGCCCAATGTCCTTAAAGTATGCTCGATAAATGCGAAAGGATTAAATATCCCAGAGAAATGATCCCAAGTTCTCTACTCTTTACACCTAGAAAAAGTAGATGTTATCTTTGTACAAGAAACGCATCTTCAAGTAGGATCCAACACCAGATTGTTTTCCAAACACTTTCCACATGCCTTCTACTGTAATAGCCCAGATGAGAAGAACAAAGGGGTGGCGATCCTGTTTTCTAAACACTTACAACTCTCAGACGTCACAAACCGCCCCTTCGGGGATAGGAGGGGCCTACTGGTAAATTGCAAAATCTCCCGTCAAACTTTTACCTTTCTTACCCTGTATGTACCTAATCAAGGTCAAGCTGCTTTCATTTCAGAGGCTCTGGAGCAAATGGAGCCTTTTCTGGAGGGGATCACTATAGTGGGCGGGGACCTCAACTGGGTCATGGACCCAGCTATCGATGCTTCAGCGGGTGCACCGAGATTCCCTCAATGTGTCCAACGTAGGGTAAGATGCACATTACATAATTTTCAACTGACAGACGCTTGGCGACTGCTACATCCCTCGGACCGAGACTATTCCTTTTTCTCAAACCCCCACTCATCCTACTCTAGACTTGACTATCTCTTTCTTTCCCATAGACATCTTCACTTGTTGAGAGATGCAGATATAGGCCCGATCACATGGTTGGACCACGCACCTGTATTCCTATCCCTTACCATCCCCCAATCCACCGCACCGTCCCCCACCTAGAGACTTAATGAATCGTTACTCCACGACTTCTCCATGAAACAGAAAATTGACTCCGCTATTGCGGATTATATAGCACATAACGATAATGGAGACACCTCCCAGACTACGATATGGGAGGCACACAAATGTGTACTAAGGGGTAAGTTCATCCAGCTGGTTTCTCAAAAAAAGAAACAAAATATAGCTCAGAGGGACAAACTTCTCTGTGTAATCAGGGACCTAGAGACGAAACACAAATCCACTCGCTCAACAGAAATACTCACACAACTCACGGAAGCCAGGAGGGAATTGACAAAGCTCCTTAATTGTAAAACAAAACTTGCTTTTAGACTATGTAGACACAAACAATATCTCTGGGGCAACAAACCAAGGAAACTCTTGGCGAGGGCGCTTAGATCCCAACGTGCATCAGCCTTTATATCTGGGGTCAAGGACCAGGGGGGAAAAATGCAGTCTACTGACCCTGCCATAGCAGCGGCCTTCCATGCTTACTATACCTCATTGTATAATCTTCGCCAAACCCAACCCCCTTCCGACCAGCAACTTCAAAAAGAGGCAGTGTCGGTCTACCTCCATGAATGCCACTTCCCGGTTTTAAATGACTCGGTAAGCGCGGCCCTTGAAACTCCCTTCTCCCTCGAAGAGCTGGAAACCGCCGTAAAAACATCTGCATCGGGTAAGAGTCCTGGCCCAGATGGCTTTACACTAACTTACTATAAGAACTTTAGTACTAAACTTCTACCCCTACTTCTAAAAGCCCTAAATGAAATATCAGACACCCACTTATTCCCGCCCCAAGCATTAGAGGCCCATATCTCTCTTATCCCCAAAGAGGGGAAAGACCCAGCCCTATGCGCAAGTTATAGACCCATCTCCCTACTCAATGTGGATGTTAAATTATACTCCAAAATGATTGCTAACCGTCTCCAGCCACTGCTCCCGTTTTTGGTCGCTGAGGACCAGGCCGGCTTTGTTCCGGGAACAGAAGCCCAAGACAACACGGCCAAAGCTATTGATCTCATCTACCAGCTGGAGGGCTCTACTACACCTGGCCTTCTCCTCACCACAGATGCAGAGAAGGCATTTGACAGAGTTGACTGGACCTTCCTGGCAGGGGAAACATATGGGGATGGGCCCAATTTGCACTAATAGGATTATGGCGTTATACTCATCCCCCTCTGCTCGCATTAAAATAAATGGGTCACTATCAGCTCCATTCCGAATAAATAACGGCACGAGGCAGGGCTGCCCGCTTTCCCCTCTGGTCTTTGTGCTTTGCATGGAGGCACTTGCGCGTACCATACGGATGAACCCGAATATTTCTGGGGTCACCGTTGGGAAAAGGAACATAAACTTGAATTATTTGCTGATGACCTCCTGGCTTTCGTGACTAACCCCTTGATCTCTCTACCTAACTTAATGGCTGAGTTTGGGAAATTTAGCAATCTTGCAAACTTTAAGATCAATTACTCCAAATTGTCAGCCCTGAATCTATCTATCCTGGAGGAGCAGTTGAGTAGTTTGCAGTCGAAATTTCCCTTCGTGTGGGCACCCACCATATAAAAAATATTTAGGGATTCTTCTCCCTAACTCCCTCACTAATCTCTTCCAGCTGAACTTCCCCCCGGCCCTAGACCGTCTAAAAGCAGCCTTGCAGAGATGGCAGTGCAGTGGCTTTTCCTGGCTAGGCCATATCAATATTATAAAAATGACAGTTCTTCCCCAGATACTATATCTCTTACAAACAGTCCCAATAATCCTTCACACGCAATTCCTGACATCACTTCAGTCCCATATCCGCCAGTTTGTATGGGCAGGAAAGCAACCCAGATTTGGCCAGGATGTTCTCTATCGGAGACGCTCGCAGGGAGGTCTGCAACTACCGGACATGCTTGAATACTACCGTTCTGTACTTCTCACTAGGATCCTTGATTGGACTAGATCCCCAGGCACTAAACAATTGATAGCGATAGAAGCTGCCTCGCTAGATGCTCCTCCAGAGGTAGTCCCGTGGCGGATGAAACTTGTTGCTTAAATGCTGGCTCAAACTGCGGTTTTTCCCGTCTATATCAGCTGTAGCTTCGCCATTAACTCCACTATCACACAATCCTGATTTTCCCCCTGGCCTCCCCCCTTCCAACCTTTTTCGCTGGAGAGAGGGTGCAGTAATCCGTAGTATGCACTTCTTGGAGAACAGGCTGGTTAAGTCATTTGCCTACCTACAAGAAACCAATACCCTGCCTTCCACAGACTTCTGGATATACTTACAAGCGAGGGATTTCATTCTCCGCAAGCTCTGTTCCGGTGGTAAAGCGAGGTTTGCTGACACCCTTCGAAACTTTATGCACTCTCTCGCACTATCCCAGACATACAGTTAGCCAGATCTACCGACTTCTTCTGGACGACAAATATCCCTCCCCCCCTCTCTATATAAAACTATGGGACCGTAGCCTTAACCGACAAGACACTGAAGAACAGTGGACTAAGACCTACCAGTTTACCCAATCTCGGCCACCTGTTGGAGATGTGGAACCGAGAAGGGGACATTCCTTTATGTTTGGTGGAACTGTACTAGACTGACCCTGTTTTGGCTAAAAATTAAAGAACTGTCCTCGACAAACCTGGGATGTCCTGTTCCGCTGGGACCCTCCTTTTTGCTTCTAAATTGCATAGATACTCCGATTTCCCAATATAAGAAATCGCTCTTGAGACATCTGAATAGCGCAGCCAAGGCTGTGATACCAGTACACTGGTGGTCTGAGGTACCTCCATTCCCGAGGGAATGGCTGGATAGAATAGACCTCTATATGTCTACGGAGGAAATCACTTTATCTGGCCCTGAAAAGGCTGGGGAATTTACTGCCACGTGGTATCCATGGCTTCTATTTAAAGATACCCAAACTTTCCACTTAATCATGAATCCAGGTTCGCCACCCCCCTCATTTCCCCCTTCCCGCACGTGAGGAGTATCATCTCCCCCCTGAAATCGTCTTGCTGAATGGTGTGAACAGGTGTTAAAGCAGACAGATGGTATACTACCTATCTATGGTCAACTTTCCTAAACTGCTTCGTGAGGTACGGTCCATGCCCCTCCTATCAACTTCCTCTCTCCCTCCCCCTCTTCTATCCCCTCTTGTGTACCCCTCTCTACCCTTTCTTTTCCTTCTCATTATATATTTTATAGAGGAAAATGGGAAGACGGGAAACTTACAGATGTCATGTACCCCTATGCATGTCTTAATTTCAATATATCCACAATCATTAGCTTGAAATGTACATGTTTATCCTTTGTGGTCTTCAATAAAAAGATATAAAAAAAAAAAAAGAGGCCAGGCTTATTCACTTGTTTGAGAGTCTGGCATCTAAAGGGTTAAATGAGGAATGGAACCTCTCATGTTTTTTATAGAAATATTCATCATATAGGTGTATCTTTTATTAGGTACAGCTTCTGTGTCTTTGAATGTATATTATTGAAATGTTGAAACGTTTTCTCCACTCTGCTTCAGGGTTTCTCTCCGCCTTCAGGCGCTGCCGCAAAGCATGTTCGTTTTCCTGGGTTTCCTTGGTGACGTGCGGTCAGCGTCGGTGTTGCCTAGCGATGTTGGCGCGCCCGCTGGCGTCACTCTTGGAGCGCCGGAGGATACACGTGCCGAATGAGCGGCTCCATGTTGGTGCGGGGAGGACTCGTTTGGCAGATGTGGTGAGTTTGTTAATTTGTATCTTTCTTTAAATAGCAGCATTTTATGTCCACTTCTGATACAGCAGCTACAGTGTGACCATTGACCCCTGAAGACGGTGGTGAGACACCGAAATGGCTGTTGGGTCGCCCCAGGACTTTATGTGTACTAGTCTCCAGCGCTGTGGATCATCCTTTTTGAGGCTCATGTCTCCTTCTGCTATTATGGACTTTATTGTTTATTGACAAGCCATCAGGATGTTATCAAGCCCATAATTTAACTCTGCTGCTGATTTTTGCTGCTTTCTTTTTTTCACTTTTTCTTTTTTTCATTTTTTATTTTCACTTTTGATATTGATTTGCACAGTTTGCACTTTATTCCTTCTGCGATATTTGATGTACTGGATGAATCAGTGGATCAATTAATACAACTTTTTTTTATATCAATTATTGTGTTGGTGTGCTGCTTTAGTGTTCTATGGACACTGTGCGTTTATATA
>WWET01002654.1:89320-112656 GCA_011038615.1 Limnodynastes dumerilii | reverse complement strand
ATATATATATTATATAGGAAGCAAGTGCGCTCGTAATAGAGGAGAAAAATTCAGCAATAAAGTCAGTTCTTTAGAAACTTGTAATGTGGTAATGGATTTAATTCATTGGAAGTCTGTGAGTGCTGCCCTTTCTATGCCATTATATCACAAGGTGAGAAAAAGAAAAACTTCTAATGCCATACTGCAAAACCCCTCTACAAATAGAGGGGAGCAGAATCCTTATCTTTCAAGATTTTTCAATCCTAGTCTCTTAAAAAAAAACAAAAAGAAAAGAGTTTTCGGAAGTTTGCCATACCTTCCATAGTTAGTTAAAACTGCAAATTCGCCCTTTTGTACCTGGGAAAGCTCCGGATCTTGGATAATGGGCAACCGCCTTTTTTCTCAGACCGAGTCGAGGCCAAAGAATTTGAACGCACCCACTCCTAATATACAACCACAAGATTAAAAACAGAAATATAGAAAATGGATATATAGAGAATTGTTGCCTGTTATACTATGGGTGGTATGCCTTTTTTTTTTTTCTTTTTCTTTTTTTTTTCTATGCCTGTACTAGGTAATATTTGCCAAACCCAGGTCCCTCATTAGTTAACTAACTATTTTGTTTTAGTTTAATGCTTCAATGATCTAGAAAGTAACATATTATTGATACTGTTATTTAACTTAGATGTTATAGCACAAGTTTAATTACATTAATTACCGATCCCTGTAATAGTATCCAACATAGGTTTGTTGGTGAAGAAAATTGGGGATGAATAAAGCAATGTTTGTTATCGTATTTCTATGCCTTTTACTTCCTTACCCATTTCTTTATTGTCCGTGCCAGGTTACACCCTCGCTGCCACATATGGTGGTTTGTTTGGGGGTACGTCTATCTATGGACTGAGGTGTAGAGACTCCCGCTTGATATCTGCATTGTTAAGTGGCCAAATGAAGGGGCAGGATTAGTCTTGGTACCACATCCTATAGCACACACACCACTTGAAATAAACAATGGTAATTCCATACACGATATACACATGATTACCTATAAAATAGTGTCATGGAGCATAGCAGGCTTGACTACGCCCATTAAACATACAAAAGTTACCTCCTTTTTGAAGAAATCTAGGACTAATGTTGTTTTCTTGCTGGAGAGTTGGGGATAATTGTACTTTATGGGATACATGGATTGGAGAATGCCTTTCATGCCCATATAGGTCATAATCTAGGGGAGTAGCAGTCATTCTTTGCCACAACTAAAATTACACAATTAGAGAGCAATACCTCTTTCAGGAAGGGAGATTCCTTTACTTTGGATATTTCCATCAATAATCACAGTTTCTAAATGTATATGCCCCGAGTGGTGCTGCATCCTCTTTCTTTGAATCATTAACTAATTTTTATTTGCCTCCACGTGGCAGCACCACCAATGGGTTAACCTCCCTGCTTGGAGCCTCCCAGGAAAGAAAAGAAGACCCAGGTATATAAGCATCACTTCCACTTCCTCATGAGTCTTCTTTTCTTTCCTGTAGTGAAGCCAGACAGGAGAGGTTACTTTTCTTTAGCAGGGCTTACCTGGTTATCCCCCCCCCCCCCTGGTTTCCCCCCCCCCCCCCCCGTCAGCGCTGTGGCCTTCTGACGCTGGGAGCAGAGGTGGGAGCCGGCTTCTGAGTGCCTCTGCTGCGGCAAGCATTCGTGCTGTAGGCCCGCCCCTACCAACGAGGGCGGGTTGGCAGCGACGTCAGCGGTGTGTTCACCGCACATGGCAAGCATGCGGCGGCCATTTTCTTGTAGCCCGTTTTATAACCTATGGGCTGACGTCACCAAAAAGCGCCTGGGCTATTTAAACTTTTGGCGCCAGGGAAGTGCAGCAAACAGCAGTGCCTCTTCCCTGACTGTGAGAAAATGGCATTATGGCAGACAAGAGGACTTCTAAGTTTGGGTAAGCCCTTGCACAATCATTTTATTTTATTAGTGCTGCTGTTTAGTTAGTTAGTTTTATTGGGGTTGATTCAGAGATGCGATTGCGAAAAGATCGCAAATATACGCACCTTAGCTAAGATCTTACCAGGTTACAGCCCACTGCATAAACAGTCACTCCCCTTGCAAACAGCGGCGGATCTTAAAGTTAGACCACCATTGACTAACCCTAAGTCTGTGCTGTCTTTTAAGATCTTAAGGGAAGTAGTAGCGTTTATTTGAGATCTTAAGTGTGTGGCCGCGCCCACTTTCCCTCATCTCCCTGCCTCCCCCCGCCCATTTTCATGCAAATCCTTAAGATCTTAAACTTTCGCAGCACTTAAGATCTTAAGTGCTTGCGAGCGATTCAAACTTACGCTCTTAGCGAATTTACACTCCTAAACTCTACGTAGACGGCGTTGCACTATTACTACGCATGCGCAGTTATGCGAATTTTCTAAGATCCTAAATATACGCCCCTAAGTTGCGTGAAAATCGTATCTCTGAATCAGCACCATTGTTCCTAGGTCTGAATCAAGCAAATCTGGGATAGCACCTATGGAGTCTAAATCTAAACATAAAAAAGTGCATTTGGCTAAATGTGTTATGTGTGAAAGTGCTCTACCCGAAAATGCTTCAGGATCAGTGTGTGAACAGTGTAAATTACAACGGCAACAACAATAGCAGCAACCGTTACAATATGATGATTTAATATAATTTATGAAGGAGAACTTTGCTTCTAAGGAGGATCTTAAGAGGCTGAGTGAAAAGAGGTCAAGAGCAGTACTTTAGTGATAAGTCTGATGAATCTGAGGCAGATGTACCTTTATGCTTATCTGATGTATCTGATGTAGGTTCAATCCACTCTCACGCAGAAGCAGATTTCAATCAGGATCTTGTCTATAATCTGTTGAAACTTATTCATAAGGAGTTAAATCTGGAGGAACCCCAGGCGTGGGGTTCCTCCAGATGCACTGTTCCAGGAGTGTAAAAAGAAGGCTAGAGTTTTTCCTATGTCTCAAATGTTAAAAGATATCATTCAAGAGGAGTGGAAAAAACCAGATAAGCGACTACCAGTTTCCCACAAGATGGCAAAATTATATCCTTTTTGTGCTGAAGAAACAAAAAAAAGGGAGAACCCTCCTCATATTGACGCAGCTATTGCTAGATTGTCAAGGAAAACTACTCTACCCCTGGAAGACGTTAACGTTTTTAGAGACGCAATGGAGAAAAAGATCGAAATAGGATCTAAGAAACAATATTCTATTGTGGGTGCAGCAATTAAACTAGCGGCAGCAACCACAATTACGGCTAGAATGGTAAGAAGCTGGTGTGGTAATCTGGAATCAAGTATTCTGGATGGAGTCAGAAGATCAGATCTGGTAAAGATTCTTCAGGATATTCAATTAGGTGTCGAATTTATATGCGAGGCATCCCTGGATTCGGTAAGGCTGGCAGCCAGATCAGCAGCAGCAGCAACAGTGACCAGGCGTGCATGATGGCTGAAGCCGTGGGCTGCTGACACGCATTCAAAGAACAAATTACTTTCCATTCCTTTTCAGGGTGACTATCTTTTTGGGAAAAATCTAGACGATATTATTGCTAAGTCATCAGGAGGGATGTCAGCATGGCTGCCCCAGGATAAGTCGCAGAGGTAGAATTTCTCCTTCAAAAATTACAGATCTCCAGCCAACGAGTATAGGGAATCAAGGTCCTATAGACCCGGCAGGTCGTTTAGGAGAGGCCAGTGGGCTACTTCTAGAACTAATTTTCGTTCCCAAAGAGGGAAGGAGGTCAAGCCAAATTCTAAGCAAACTTCACAATGACGCCGAAAGCTTGCTTGGAGGACAGCGCTGTGAGAGGAAGATTGTCCAACTTTGCAGAACAGTGGAGAAGTATAACATCAGACAGATGGGTATTAGAGATAATTTCTTCAGGATACAAAATAGAATTCTTAAGCCATCCAGGGGATTTTTTCACAGAGTCACGCATGCCAACAGATGCGGAAGAAACAGAGGCAATTATATCAAGCATCCACACTATGCAAGCACAAAGAGTAATCATGAAGGTCCCAAAGGGCCAAATAAGGACAGGATCTTATTCAAGATTTTTTGTCGTCAGAAAGGCGTCGGGAGGCTTCAGGACTATCCTGGATCTTCGCAGGGTAAACAGATTCATAAGAACAAGGCACTTCAAGATGGAATCCCTAAAGTCAATAGTCCTAAACCTCAGACCAGGATTCTTCCTTACAAAGATCGACCTGAAAGATGCTTACTTGCATATACCCATCACAGAAAGTCACCTGAAATATCTACGATTCTGCATCAGGGGACAACACTTCCAATTTTGCGCTCTCCCCTTCGGACTAGCCACCTCTCCTCGGACTTTTACAAAAATACTCATTGTGTTAATTGCCAAGATAAGATTAGAAGGTATAGAAGTCTGGGCATACTTGGACGATATTCTAATCGCAGCACCTTCGCGATAACAAGCTACTCGGCAGACAGAGAATGCACTCAAACCTAAAACAATACAGGGCTGTATATTTAGCGTGCAAGCACTTCCAAGACAACCTTCGGGGGAAAAAGGTACTAATAAGATTAGACAACAAGTCGGTGGTCTCGTACCTGAACAAACAAGGAGGCACCAAGAGCAAATCTCTAATAGAAGAAGTAAAGAAGATTCTCCACTGGGCAGAGAGAAACACGCTCAGCATTACGGCCATCTATATAGCCGGCAAGGAGAATCAAGCAGAAGACTTTTTGAGCAGACATCAGCTCCTTCCAGGGGAATGGGAGCTAAACCCAAAAGTTTTCCAGCAACTAACAAACAAATGGGGGGAGCCAGAAATAGATCTCCTGGCAAACAACAAGAATGCAAAGGTACACAGGTACTTTTCAAGGTACCGGGACCCGCGGTCAGAGGGGGTGGACGCACTGTCCCAAACCTGGCATTGCAAGCTAGCATACGCATTCTCCCCAGTTCCGTTAATCCCGAGGTTCTTAGCAAAACTAGAGAGAGAGAAAGCTGCTGTAATCACAATTCTACCATTCTGGCCCAGAAGGCCATGGTTTTCCAGGGTCCTGGCTCTAGCAGCGGACGAGCCACTGACACTATTACCAACAACAGAACTTTTGAAGCAGGGGTCTCTATATCACCAAGACCCAAACAGCTGGAGACTGACGGTGTGGTTACTGAAACCACTTATCTAAAAGATCAAGGTTTCTCAGCCCGTGTAGTAGACATACTATTGAAAGCCAGAAAGTCCTCTACCTCACTCATATACCATAAAATATGGAAGAGATTTGTTTTCTGGGCGAGAGAAAATAATTTACAAGACTGGAATATTCCCATGGTCCTTGACTTTCTCCAAGCTGGCCTGGATAAGGGACTGAGTACAGCTTCAATAAAAGTTCAAATTTCCGCGCTTAGTGCTATGCTTAATATTAAACTAGCCACTAACAAGTATGTAATGAGATTTGTACAGGCAGCCGCAAAGATTAGGCCTGTTTTTCATTCACCTACTGCTCCTTGGGATCTTAATATTGTTTTGGATGTTCTCACAGGTCCACCATTTGAGAATTCAGAAGCAGCCTCTCTGAAATATCTAACTTGGAAAACAGTATTCTTAGTGGCCATGACATCAGCCCGGAGGGTGTCAGAGTTACAAGCGCTATGGTCGGAAGAACCCTTTACTAATTTTTTTCTTGATAGGGTGGTACTACGTACCAATCCGGGGTTTCTACCTAAAGTAGTCTCCATTTTCCATATAAACCAAGAAATTGTGCTCCCATCTTTCTATCCTAACCCTAAGAATGGGAGAGAAGAGAGGCTTCACTTACTAGATTTGGTCAGAATCCTCAGGTTGTATATTGATAAGACGTCAAGTTTTAGTAAAACTAAACAGCTTTTTGTACTTATGGAAGGGGTGAAGAAAGGTTGCGCAGCATCCAAACCCACTATCGCTAAATGGTTAAAAAGTTGTGTTCTTGAGGCATATAAAATTAGGGGTTTAGACCCTCCTAAGGGAATGAAAGCCCATTCCACTAGGGCATTAGCAGCCTCATGGGCAGAGAGAGGATCTGTCTCAGCAGAAGAAATATGTAACGCAGCATGTTGGTCATCTATTCATACCTTTTCTAAGCACTATAGAGTAGATGTTCAAACCTCAGCAGATATGAGGTTTGGTAGGGGAATCCTTAGGGCTGCCCTTTAAAAAAACAAAAAAAAACAAAACCTTTTTGTTAATTATTTGACCTAGTCAGGTCCATCCTTAGTTAAATTAACACCCATCCCGGGTTCAACTGCTTAGTTACTACCCGTTGGTGGTGCTGCCATGTGGAGGCAAATGAAATAACAGATTATTACCTGTTAATTTGTTTTCATTTACTCCATCATGGCAGCACCAGCATCCCCCCCTTTTTTATTTTTCTCTAGCAATTAGGAGGATGTCTTTTTGTGTATTATTTGTGTTTTTTTCGAGCTTATGACTCAGGAGGAAGTGGAAGTGATGCTTATATACCTGGGTCTTCTTTTCTTTCCTGGGAGGCTCCAAGCAGAGAGGTTAACCCATTGGTGGTGCTGCCATGATGGATTAAATGAAAACAAATTAACAATAATCTGTTATTTTCCATCTCTCACTGCCTGTACCTGGCATTGAGCTATTTCATCTGCTTCTTTCTGCTGTGTGTGTGTGTGTGTGCTGCTGTGTTTATCATCTCGCAGCGGAAAGGGCCCAGGTTCCGGGCTCGCTTCGTATTATTTCCACTTGGAGCATCTTTAAGACCGTATATATGCAATCTACGTAAGGAAAGGAAACGTAGATTACATAAAAAATTTACTGCACATGCGCAGTAATAAAACCCGCAAAACTCCGGATGTATATGTTATATGTCCGGGAGTCTGCATGCGGTCCTATGTTTGTATTACATATATATTACATATATATTATTACATTTCCTTTGGTTTTTTCAAGCCGCTGCCAAAACATTAAGATTACAGGACTGTATTCACACTTAAGAAAGTGCTGCTTTTTCCGTGCATATTTTTAGGAGCGGATAAACTGCGCATGTGTAGTAACTTTTTTTATGCAAGCCACATAGGATTTCGGCATTGAAATCCATTAGGCACGGTTCCGAGCTTAGTGAGATACGTCCGAAGGGACATGCCAGTCCTCTGTACATAGGAAGTTAAGTGAAAGTGGGTTGGGGGAGGCATTTAAATGGCCTAATACGGGCGCGGTTAAGAATGTACTTAACGTAAGCACAAATATACGCACGTAGAGTTAAGGTTGCCCTATGGTGGTGGAAGTCTGCCAGGGGAGTGTCATGGGTGTTGCCTTGCAACTTAGGCGCGTATATTTGCGAATCCGTGCGTATTTATTTCACTCTTAAGTGTGAATCCGGTCCACAGACTTTACAAACAAATATTAACATAACACTCAGCTGTTGACATTTTTGACCTGTCAGCATTTTATACCAGACCCAGTTTGAGAGGGAAAAACAAGTGCAAATGTATTCTTATGCAAAAAAATTCCTTTGATTCAATGAGAGTGGTGCACATGAATTTACTTAGAACTTAAATAATGCAGAGCTTTTAGTTTAATTTTAAAATGAAAGCTAGTAAACTTCACATCCTATTTCTAATTCTGTGTAATCATCCCCTTTTTATGTTGCAACCTGGTTTTGCCAAGGTGTACACACTTGTATCTGTTTTTCCCTTACTCTCAAACTCTGGAAGAGCCCCAGTGATTACATAAAAAGTCATAACATGCAGTATGGGTGTAACCCTTGTTAATCTAATATTTCACTGGGAGTTTACTTGTTTTAAAAGATCATTGAGTTTATATCATTTTATTGGTTTAACCATGGTTACCAACTTTTGCAAAGGAATATCAGGGAGATTGTGATAGCACTATCAAGGCACTGCACCAAAGGGGTGTGCCCCGTACTACCAAAGGGGTGTGTCAGGGTCCTCCTTCCTCCTATCATCATCCCTCTACCCTGTCATCATCTCTTCCCACCTACGGTCTCTCTCTCCCCTTAGTCATCTGCTCCTACACACATATCCAGCATCTTTATTTTTCATATATATTGTTCTGCTATTTTTGTACTGTATCTTATTTTTGCATTGTACCTTTATTGTATTCCTTATTGTATGTATTCTTGTATTAATTATTGTATTGTATATGTAACTACTGGCTTTCCTATTGCCTCTGTACGGCGCTGCGGATACCGTATAGTGCCTTATAAATAAACAATAATAATAATAAACAAAATTGGACTGTAAATTGTTCCCTGCTAATTGATATAGGGAACTGTTTCTCCATGTGTTTCACAAAACCTTCCACAAACCACAGAGAAGCTTTAATTCGTGAATAACTATTTCCAGTGCTTGTTACAAGTGTGGAACACAATGTGGGAATGTTTCACTGTTTGTGGGACTGTCCTTTTCTATGCCACTTTTGGCTCCAGGTGCGTAAATATGCAGTGGACTCATTTGTTAATTTCATGCCTTTGACACTTGACTGGGCTATATTGGGCATCATTCCGAACTATCAGAGGATAAGAAGAGTTGCTATTGGCAATTAGCACAGCAGGAAAAAATATGATACTACAGGTGTGGAACAAACCAGGAACCACTTCCCTTTCCCTATTTAAGACATTTTTTTTTTTCAGATGGATTGGTTAGAAGTGCCTTAAGCTGAGGAATCAGCAGTAGAAAAGTTGTTTTTAACACGTGGGAAAGTTAAGTTGTCACCCTTTCTCCAAACTTCAAACTCGCCTAATTTATTGCTTTAATACATGAGTTATAAGTTACTTCTTAGGATGGTGGAAGACAATCCACTTGTAATTATCTAAGGGGAATGTTTTTTTTTTTTGTTTTTTTTATGGTCTAGGACTGAATTCAACAGGGGGAATGTTGGCGTTCATTGTAAGTGATAGTGGCGAGGATGAACCAACCACCATCCGTGTTCCGTAGGAAGTGTGTATGGACTTAACAAATTGTGGTGTGGTATATTCTGTTGTATATTTAATAATATTGTACTGTTGACTCTTAGGTAGTTTAGTAAGAAAGAGCCGGCGTAATGGCACCTTGGGGAGTGTTTAGTTAGAAGTCGGAGTGGGGAGGAATATAGATTAGCCGGGGAAGGCGGGGAGAGGCATTGTCCAAGCGTAGTTCCCTTCTTAACAAGGACACTACGCACGGTAAGATAAGGCAACCTCGTAAGTGAAAAAAAAGGTGGGCAAGTTAGGGGTAGGACAGATGAGTTAGGTGCAGATCTGTCTGCACCTAACTCACTCTTAGGTATTTATATGGTACTATGTGGTAAAAGAGAAAAAACACTCTATCTTTACAGTTTATGAAACTTTATTATTGTTCTTTTTCTCTACAAAAATTTAAATTTACATTGTTTTGTCTCAATAAAGTTTGAAAAAAAATAAATAAATAAACGCAGAACAACTGGTTATTCAGGACTGCAATACATATGTACAAGAAATTTACTGACATTCTAACTGTATAGTACACAAACAACTTAAAACAGATCCCATCAAGGAATACAAACAAGTACCTCAGCAATCCCTTATGTCGGCCAGGTGTTCTCTATATCAAAAGGTTGCATTGTGCTTTGATTAGTATCTTCAGCCGTGCATTCACCAAGCCACGCCATTTCTTAGTCACAACAGTTTGATAAATAAATTGGAATTATTTGCATCCCCCCACTCCCACAGTCTCTTTAATTACAGTAGATGTTTGTAACCTTAATTTTGCTTCCTCATGTGGAAGGAGAATTACCAACAATGTTTACTATAAGGGTCCTAAAGTAGAATTTTTTATTACTCTATTGGAAAAAAACATTATAACAGAACTATATCATGTTTAATGGCACCCATATAACTGAATGGATGTGCAATAGGTTCCAATGTAGCCTCATAATTTGCTAATACCTAGAAACATAGAAAGACAGCAGATAATAGCCACATGGCCCATCCAGTCTGCCCAGTTGTTTATTTAAAACTATACTGACCCTAGACCCTTTTTACTCTCATTTTAGTTTGAGATTTAGGATATCCTTATAATTATCCCAGGCATATCTAAACTGTTCTACTTTGCATGGGCCCTCCAGTTGTTACGCTAGTGTTACGGAACTTAGTTCCGTACAAGCCCATTTCTGAAGAAATGGGCTGTGCTCCCCTCCACCCGCTAAAGTGGGTGGGGAGGAAGCATGATAATTGTACAGTGTGGTAGGGGGCTCCCACACTTGTGAGGATCAGTGGTCATAAGGACCACTGATCCACACAATTGACTTAAGGCAAAGCCCGCACGAGATAGGGGGTGTGAACTTCCCTCTCTGTCGGACGGACAGACCTCTGCACATATGGAAAGCGTGTGGGGGTCTGGATCCAACCCATTAATCCAAAATGAAAAGGTAAATAAATAACGCTGACACGTTCCGAATATAGTATTCTTTGTCAAGGCAATCCACAGCTGGAGGGTTTTTAAAGTTAAAAGAGACAGGATATTCAGCTCCAGTCAAGTTCTAGACCACCGCTTGCTTTGCGAGACCTTTTCACAGTGAACACCCTTTAAAGTATATCAAACATCACCACAAGAAGACTGCAGAGCGAGGAAATCTTCAGCATCATTTGGAAAGTTTTGGACAACTGCGACTCCTGTTCGCCATAGCTCCCATTCAGTGAACACACTCCATCCAGACTTGTCACTGCCCCTTAACCACAGTTACTACCCAGCAGCCTATCTCATCTACCAGCCTTGTACTGCAACTCCATCGTCCCGGCATACTCCTGCAGCTCACCTGTCTATCAAACTGTCTATCACCACAAGAGAACTGTGAGTGTGCTTTACGGATACTTTCTCGGAACTGTGCCAATCATTTATTTATTTACCTTTTAGTTTTGGATCACTGTGTTTTTACTCTTTTAAGTATATATTATCATCGTTAAATTATTATATGAATGATATGCACTATACACTTTTTGGCTACTAAATTGTAGACTTTTACTCATCATTTCAGAGGAGTTTTGTACTCACTTAGCACATTGATATTTTCTTTTCACATTTTATATTGGGTATTTAATTAATCAAGTTAATCTGGAGATCTGGCCTCCAGAACTGAACACAGTATTTTAGGTGAGGTCGTACTAATGATCTATAAAGAGGCATCACTACTTCTCTCTTTCTGCTACTAATTCCTTTCACTATGCAACCAAGCATCTGACTTGCCTTTCTCATTGCTTTGTTACATTGCTTGGCTAACTTTAGGTAACGTGAAATAATGACTCCTAGATCCCTTTCCTCCTCAGTAGTTTCTAGTGTAGTGCCATTAATGATATATTGAGCTTTTGGGTTTTGTGCCACAAGTGCATGATTTAGCATTTTTTGTCATTAAACTGCAGTTGCCACACTCTTGACCATTCCTCCAGTCTACCTAGATCATCCCTCATTTTGTGTACACCTCCTGGTGTGTCTACCCTGTTACATATCTTTGTGTCATCTGAAAAAAAGGCATATTTTCTCCTTAATACCACAGGCAATATCACCTATAAAGATATTAAATAGCACTGATCCAAGTATAGAACCCTGGGGTACTCCACTGGTTACCTTACCATCCCCATGTATAATTATGAGCATTCCTTTTAATACAATGACAAAAAATTTATGGATGTCGGTATCATTTACAGTCGTTATATTGACAACATAAATTATTTGGCAGAATCACCATAGTTGTCTCTAATGGAAGAGATACTAAGACTATCTGCACAATGTGCAGTGGGCAGTAAGTAAATATGTGTGAAGAGGGTTAAGCCTGTTAAGATGCACAGGTGGTATATTCAAAGATATATCCCTGCATGCAAAGAATAAAATTAACTGCCCCTGCAATCAACATGGTTTAGCCCAGGAGTAACTAAGTTCAAGCACTTAACTAAGTCTGGATCCAGCCCCTGGTGGCTAAGCCTAACATACAACCAATTCTTAACAGGGCTTCCTCCGACCCCTTATTTAAATGGCTATCCCTGCCTATATGGCGGGGATACAGCCATTGTAAATAAAGTGTCTGCCACTGCGTTACATACGTCAGTACTTACGCACAGGGAACTTCTGGCACGCACGTGCGCAGATGTTCCCAGACAGGGGACTTACGCAAATGACTTTCGTAAGTCCCCTGTTGGCCGGAGTCGAGTATCAGACCCTTTGTGTGGTTCTGGTCCTTAGTTCCGTGCCCCTGGAGATCCATTGTTTAACATCTGGCATGTGCATGCACATTGCCAGAAAATCACCCAACTTCCGCAAACTGCTGTGTAAATCTGGCCCTATAAGAGAACCCTAGGCATAAATTCTAAGTTCGTACCAGTAAGTGTGGCGGAAACAGCCCCATACTCGTACTTTTTGAAATCAAAATGGTTTTGCCCAGAAGTAACTTTTCTCTCTTATTTTTAAACTCTGAATCAGGCCCAATGCTTGGAGTGATCTTGTCTTATTTACAATCCTCACTAATTTCATAGCATAAGAAGAAGCAATGTACACTAAATACTGAAATGGAAATAATACGGTAGTAATATGGTGTGCTGCCTGTCAGCCACACAGATTGCCTGATGTCACATACTGGGCTGAGGATCCAGTGCTTGTTCCTAAGCCACTATCTCCCTCTGGCACTGTTAGTCACAGTAAGTGTTTGTGCTGCGGTCATCCTCCTGCAGTTTGCCTTTTACAACCTCTGCCTTCCTGGAGGTTCTGGTCTCTCCATTTGCAACACTACTTGGAAGCTGCCTCTGCTAGACCCCAATTACTCACGGGTGCCACTGGGCTTTTTCCTGCCTCATGAAACTCTACAGTATCATGTAGTGCAGTATATATGCAAACTCTATTATCTTTCCATCGCTTTCATCAATACCTGTCCATTTCCCTGTAGACCATAAGGCACCAGTGCTCTAACAAAACCTAGGGGATTTGTAAAATTCAAATCCACTTATGTCAATGGCTTTCCCTTGCCTTTTTCAACCCTATCATCAATGCCTGCTCCATGAGCTCTTCCCTTTGATTTTTGTTACAATTATATTTTTCTTTGGACAATTTTTTCTATTATTTGCTCCTGTGCATTTGAATTTGCGAGACATGTCTAACTGAAAACCCTTCTGACCTCCCCGAGGTGTGAAATTGTAGTTTAATGGGCTGTTGATATTTATCCTCACTTTCAAGGTCTCACCCACTTATCTAGGATTATTGCTACTTTCTTTTGTATTTTGGCTCTTAGATTTATCAACAGATGCCTCTGAAATGAGCAAAGCCCTTCCCCCTCCAGCCACTTCTTATGTTCTCTGCTCGATCTCCATCCCCTAAAGACAAGCCTTCCTCTTGCCCCCTCTGCTCACCTTTTGTGACCCAGGCAGAGCTGCCAGTGTCTCGGGCTACTCCACTTTTGGATTGTGGCATTTATCCTGAATCTGAAGCTCCTTTGACCATCAAAGCCATGTACAAAATGTTGGCAGCCCTCCGCTTCGATATCAACTCCGAATTCAAATCTACCCAGGAAATCTGCTCTAGTATTAACGAGATTGGTGATCGCACTGGCCATCTCGAAAATAAGATTGAGGAATTTATACAATCACACAATGGTTTGATCGATATACATGCTTTACAATAGGAGGTGGATACATTTAAACATAACATTGTAAACTTGGAGGACAGAGCCCATCGTAATAATAATAAGATCAGATGCATTCCAAAATAGGTCACTAATCATGAATAATCTGCTAACATAATGGCATAGCTATGCCTCCAACAACAAGCTCTTAGTTGATCAAATTCACAGACTTTCTAAGTTCATTTTGGCCCCTCTTTTCCTTCCTCAGGACACTCTTATGTGGAGTCATATTAAAGAAAATATTCTCCATGATTTAAGGAACTCTGAAGATACAGATTTTCGTTGAGACCTACAACTATTTTTGTATCTTTCTGCTGCAGAACTTGCTGGGAGCGTTCTGTCAAATCACTCTGGCACTTTATGCAAAAAGGATTTCTTATCACTGGGGTTTCACAACCAAGTTCCTGGATTTTCTGGAAATATACATATATTTTTGTCTGTTGAATCTGGCATTTCCCTTCTTTTCTTCTTAGGATATTCAAGTTCAATTCACTAAGCATTGGGTGAGACCTGACCTATATAGTGTATTACTGTTGGTATTTCTGAACATGTTTATTTATTTGTTGATGTCAACTTCATGTGGTGTTATTATGTAGCTTTTAAATTTTTCAGCCATATGTTTATTTTCACAGTTTTATGTTCAATTATCCATAGGGTAGTCAAAGTAGGGCAAGATTTCAGGTCTGACACCAAATAATTTAGCCAGTTGTTACTGTAAGTAGTAGATTTTATCATATCTTTATCGTTTACTGGTTAAATCTGTTATATATGTTTTTCCTTTTTCTGTTTAAACCTCAGGGGCGGCTATTGCTAATCTTCTGGTTTGCCACACAGCTCCTATGTGGCAACAACTCAAACCAGATCTACTTGACTTATTCTGTTTCCCCAGTCCTTTTTCTTTCTTATCTCTTTGTTATTTCCCCTTATCGTTTATTTGATCTTCTTTCTACAGGGACAGTTGTTGATTCTACAATGTTGGCGAAACCAACATTTGCTTTGCATTACCTTTTGTACTTATTACCCTATGGTTAAATTTTATACTTTAAATGTTAAAGGCTTGATTTCTCCCTCTAAGAGGTGCATGGCTCCCTCTCCCTTTAACTTGCATAGAGCTGATTTCTCTCCTAAGGAAACCCCGGTATTTCATCATCTCAAATACTCTAAGGCTGGGTACACGCTGGGGCTTTTTCTAAAGATAGTATTTCCAAATACACAATCAAAAGACCATTTCACCAGATATCTAACCAGTGTGTACTGTCCAAAGATGCTCAGAAATCTTTTGAAATGGTCTGTGATCTTTTGATTTGATCTTTTGGAGCTCCTAATATGCCAGATCAAAAATGGAAAGATATCTTTTGCTTTTTGCAAGCGTGTTCTGTGTCTATTAGGAGATCTTTGGACAGTATACACTAGTAAGATATTTGGTGGAACGGGCTTTTTATTGTTTGATTGGACAGATTATCTGTTGAAAAGTCCAGTGTGTACCCCGCTTAAGTGTAACATGGCAAATGGCCCATTTAATAAATATGGAGTAGCCATTGTATTTAATTTCGCTCATCTATTACTTTTGAACTCACTTCCCAAATCAGCTATAAAAACGGTTGATACCTGATATTAATAACTTTTTACACTGTGCCACATTGCAGACTGTTAAATAAACTGAAAACTTTGGGATTAGAATTAAAGATAGTTGAATGGATACGATCTTGGTTACAGGATAGACAAAAGAGGGTTGTAGTAAATGGAATCCCTTATGGGGAAGGTAAGGTAACCAGTGCCCCAAGGTTCTATATATGGACCAGTACTATTTAATATCTTTATAGGTGATATTGTCTGTGGTATCAAGAGGAAAATATGCCTATTTGCAGATGACACAAAAATGTAACAGGGTAGACACGCCAGGAGGGGTACACAAAATGAGGGATGATCTAGGTAGACTGGAGAAAGGGTCAAGAGTGTGGCAACTGCAGTTTAATTATAAAAAATGCTAAATCATGTGCTTTAGGCACAAAAACCCAAAAGCTCAATATATCATTAATGGCACTACGTTAAAAACTATTGAGGAGGATAGGGTTCTAGGAGTCATTATTTCATGTGACTTAAAGGTAACCAAGCAATGTAAACAAAGCAATAAGAAAGGCAAGTCAGATGCTTGGTTGCATAGGGAGAGGAATTAGTAGCAGAAAGAGGGAAGTAGTGATGCCCCTTTATAGATCGTTGGTACAACCTCACCTAGAATACTGTGTTCAGTTCTGGAGGCCATATCTCAATAAATACTTTAGAGACTGTGCAAAAAGCTATTGAAATGGTCCCTGGCCTGTGTCACAAAACATAGCAAGAAAGGCTAGAGGAACTAAACATGTATAGCTTGGAGACAATATATAGTAAAAACACGTGGCGCTTAGAGTTAGAGCAGCTGTAGGGGAGTTATTGCCACAACTCCCTAAAGTGTACAACAAGAAAAAAAGCGCTAAAATAATAATGAGGAAATGGGTTCTGATGAATGTATAACTAAACAAAAGGCAAACTGAATAAAAAATATAGCATTTATTGGAACAATGACATATACAAAAAGTAAATAAAAGTTAGAATAATGTGTAAGAGCATCTGTACTTGTACTCAGGTCTTAAGATTAATTGGACAAAATCTCATATATTCCCATTAGGCTGTCTGGATCCCTCCAGATCTTCACCAAGGGGCCCATTGCAATGGACCACAAAATTCAAATATCTGGGTCTCTCGCAGGGCTGAAGAATTTATCCCACTTAATTTGCTCCCCATAGATACATATTTCAAAAATAAATTTCATGTTTGGCAAAAACTCCCTCTGACGGTCACCGGAAGAATCAATTTGGTCAAAATGATTATCCAACCTAAATACCTATATATACTACAACATTCTCCAGTCTATATTCCCCATAGAGTGTTTGCCATACTTAATGGTCTGTTATCATCGTTTATATAAGCTGGGCGAAAACCTAAGCTAAAGGTTGCAACTCTTTGCCAGGCTAAATCAGGAGGGTGCCTCGCCCTGCCAAATTTTAGAAATTACTATTTGGCCTCTCAATTGGTACATCTTATTCCATGGGTTAATGAAACAGGTCCGATGGGTCTAATTAAAACCATGGTACATGAGTTATTTCCTAATCTGTCTCCCTTACAAACTCTATTGGTGGGTAGCATAGGCAAATCTGCCTGCCCTTTACTTAGACAGGCTGTGGAACTATGGAAACAGGCTGGGCAGTTGGGGAGCGAGGGAATGGACCCAGAGGTTCCGGAAATATTATCCCTCTGGGTTCATAATACTTGGTCACATTCACAGTTAAAGATGATGGTTTAACCCTATTTGAATGGGGTGCTTAAAACATTTGCTCAGTTGCGGGAGGAGTTCCATTTGCCACCGTTAGGCCATCTCATACTTATATAGTACACTTAATGGGGTTGCCACGCTAAACACTTTGGCTGAACTGCGCCTTAAATGTCAGTTGATATTCGACCAATAGATGATGAGACTTGGGAGCACATGGTGGGATGCATTAAGGAGGCCACGGCGTGCCTGTGCTTCCAACAGGTGCACTTTTATATCCTGCATAGAGTTTATTGCACGCCGTTAAGCATGTACAGACTTGGCCTGCGCTCCTCTTCTGATTGTCCTAAATGTGCATCTGAGGCAGACTTCTGGCATATGCTGTGGGAGTGCCCGCATGTGTATGGATTTTGGGTGCGTGTCTGGTCATGTGTCAGAGACACGGCAAGGGAACTCCCACCATTAGATCCCCTTCTTATACTCTTTGGAACTACTGTTGAAGAACTGTATAATGTTACCCTTAATAGATATGTGCATTAATCTCTCTACACTGGCCAAGGTTGTCATTGCTAGATCTTGGTTGGCACTGGACCCCCCTAGAATCCAAACTTGGATGGCTTTAGTTAATGACACAGTGGGACATGAGCGACATCTTTATACACAAAGAAGGGCTCTTCATAAATATTATAAAATTTTGACGCGTTGGTGTGAATCCCCATTTAGTTTAACCCCAGATTCCCCTGAAAACCTAGTGTGATTTTACCCTCTTGGTTGGATCGACAGAGAGCGGAAAGGACCTTTTAGAAATATATTCTACATTTATATGCTCAACCTGGTGTTGCTCCTCCCTCTCCCTCATACTCTCGATAGCGTGTGAAAACATCTGACTAGTGTTGAGAGATAAACAAAATGTGTTACTCATTATGTATAAAAGTTGAGCTTTATGATGGTATCGACTAATATTGAAGGTTGCTTTATTTGCTTATTAGAAGTATATACTTGCATAAGATTTCTTATATTACTATGTTTATTTAAGATGCTGGATTATGATTGAAGTATGGAATATGCCGGCTATACAAGTCCAGATCTGTGAGCATATGTACTGGCCTGATGAAACCAGAGCCTGCAAATCAACCCACTAATAGGGAATAAATCACAGGCATGAAATGGCAATCTCTATTCAGTTCACAAGGACAAGGAGCCGCTGGTGGTGAAGGGGTTAATCTAGTAGATCAACATATGGAAAGGTCAATAGTAGGAATGCAAACTGAGGACACTGAGTCCTAAACAAGCCGGGGGGGAGAAAGAATTACCCAATCCTCAGGATGTAGTAGCAGCCTTCTGTCAGCGGTATGGCAGATGAAAGCAGGGACACAGCAGTTCTATGAGGTTTGAAGGAGGAGGTGATTAGCCGATCCTCATAAGCTGGAATAAGCCGTCAATAGAAAGTACTCCTGCCGTGTGCACAAAGAAACCTCCCATGGGTCTGTGGGTGGCCACCCTAAGTATTCAATGTCTAGGTTCCCCATGTAATCACCAGAAACTTGCAGCTCCAATCCAAGGTGAGAAGCAAACAGCCAGATAGCTCAAAAGCACATGGGGCAGTGCAGTAGCAGCTTACGCGTTTCGTCTGTACGGCAGACTTTTACAAAGCAGTGATGTCATCAAATAGGTTGCGTATTAAATAGAAAGTGCACACCTGAAGTTTAATTAATTGGAGCTCGTCATGCTATTCACCAATACAGTGTGCTATTCTCTTCACATAAATAAAATAACATATTAAAACAGAGTTGCTGTCTGTATAGTCAACTATTAGAACAATATAGCTAAAATCTCAGCAAATATGGGTGCAAAAGTTTCAAACTAATTGCCAGGAGCACTATATCACAATCTATTTAAAGTGATAAACCCATAATTATATTAACAATAAACATATTAATAATTATAGATGATTTCTATTCATTAGCATGTCAAGCCAAAAATTAATGGTAATAGTTCATAATTATTAAGATATCCAAAATTCAACAAAAAGACCAATCAATAGTTTAAACATTATTTACTGATAAAAGTATGTATGTTGCCATTAATATGACATATTTACCTAATATTTAAAAATTTGGATAGTGCTGCCACAAAAAGTGCACTAAAATTTCATAATAACAAAAAAAAAAATCCTCTCCGTGTATACATAAAGTGAAAGACAAAAAGTATAACAAATTGTCCTCTGTTCTTCTCTAGAAATCTAGTGTATACACACACACTACGTGTTTAATATTATTATTTTTTCATATTTCTTATATTTAAAGTTTTATTGTTTAATATTTTTTATTTATTATTTGTTTTTGTTTTGTTTTTTATGATCATATATATGTATATTCATTTTATATTTGATATATTTGTTGTTATTTACATTTCTAATTATTTTTTATTTTATTTCAATGTTATATGTGCTATATATTTGTGTTCCTAAAATAATGTGATTAATGATATACTGTTATCTATGTAAGTATAACAATCTTATTAAATATTATATAATTGTGTTTACTAATAAATGTATTTTATATGTAAAACCAAAAATTAGGTATCTACTTATAACTCTCTTATCTAGCTTTTCTTAGTAGTGTGTTTCCACATTTAACTCAACCGTAAGGTGATCAATGGGAACATTCAATAGGATTGTTGAATACACCTCACCGCCAAGTGAGCGTATCTCTGCATTTACAGAGCCTTTGTCCTCAGATCATAACAACCATTTCATATCAATATGACTCATCTAATATCCTGTGTGTTGTTAAACTCTATGGTATCATTTAAACCCTCGGGTTTCAAAGTCTGGAGGGAGAAGATCCAGTAGGCTTCATGTTGGCAAAGCCTACTGAACCAATCACCCCCTCTTTCCATGATTCTCACCCATTCAATCCCCCAAACCTTGAGACCCCTGGGGTCACTTTCATGGATTTTAGAAAAATGTCTGGAGACACTGTGGGTTTGACTACATATCTGGATATTTCTTTTGTGTTCCCTAAATCTTTAAGCTTCCTGGTGGTACATCCCACATATTGAAGTGAACAGGGACACTCCAGTCCGTAGATAATATAATCAGTATCACAATTTATAAAGGTGGTAATTGAAAATATTTTACCATTGGAGGTTGAGTGAAATTGTTTAATGTTATTTTCAATACAGATGTTATGGTTGCATTTAAAACAACCCATCACAGAGACTCCCTTGGTTGTTAAACTTTTTTTTATCTCTAAAATGTACTAGGCTAGGAGCCAAGATGTTCTTTAGATGCCAAGATGTTTCTTGTTTTAACAGATAATTAACAGATAATTATCATTAAGGATACGTTTAATTTGATTGGACTTAAACTTCAGACTCAGTACCGATCTTATTATTTGTCTTAGGGATAAGCAGATTATTCCTGTCCAATTGTAATGCTTTATTTAAAGCTTCTTCCAATGAATAAAAACAAATATATAGTTTGGATACCCCCTGTCTCTAAAGTCATCCTGCATTTTCCTAGCTTGTACGAGAAAATCCTCATGTCTGCTACAGTTCCTAATCTAACTAGTTGACCATAAGGGATATGGTGTGTCCAGGGTTTGTAATGATTGCTCCGGAAGTGCAAATAATTTTTTGCATCGGTAGGTTTAGAGTAATTGTTGGATAAGATCTCGTTAGCAGTAGAGGAAAGGGTGATGTCCAAATAATTGTTTTGTGAAGGGTGAAACTGATGAGAGAAATTCAAATTAAAAGAATTGTGGTTGACGTGTGTGACAAAAGATTGAGCCAAAATAGAGTCCCCATCCCAAATAATTAAAAGGTTGTCGATGAACCACTTATAGAACATAAAGTTTGCCCGAAATGGACTCCGCCAAATGTATTCCTCCTCAAAACGACCCATGTACAAATTGGCAATGGTCGGGGCAAACCTCATGGCCATCGCGGTCCCGACAACCTGTAAATAAAGAGTAGAATCAAATAAAAGATAATTATGGGTTAAAATAAACCAAATGGTATCCAAAATGAATTTGTCCTCCCCAGGTAACAAGTCCCCATCCTGATCCAAAAAGTATTTGATCGCTAGGAGGCCCTCCCTGTGCAGAATGTTTTTACATAGCGCCTGAACATCAAGCGACAAGAATGCATCTGATGGTCGCCACTCAACTTCCCGTATTAAATTTAGAAGATGTTTAGTGTCGCTTAAATGAAAATTCAAAAGTGATACATATTTTTGTAGTTTGGAGTCAATATAAGCTGATAGATTTGATGTTAAAGATTGAATACCTGAGATGATCGAGTGTTCTGGTGGATCAGTAAGGGACTTGTGCACCTTTGGAAAATCGATAAAAATAGGGATAAGAGGGTCTTGTGGAAACAAAAAATGAAAACAATCTTTGGAAATCACCCCCTCCCCAACTGCTTTATCCAACAAATAGAGTAACTCAGAACTATACCTTTTATTTGGGTCTGAATCCAGCTTGACATAAGATTTATAATTTAATTGCCTCAGAGCCTCGTTGTGGTACTAGATTGAATCCACAACCACAACACTGCCCCCTTTATCGGCGGCCCTAATAACTCTGGTCAAGTCTTTATACAATTCATTTAGTGCCAGCCTTTCCCATTTAGAGAGGTTTTTTGGTTTAAATGTCAAGTAATCTTATTTGGGTATTAGATAAGGGTTTAGAGGAGATGTTAATAATTCCTTTTAATGCCCCCTCTTGTTTCGGCTCTAGAGATACCTTTGTTTTCTGGGAGAGTCTTCTACCCCCTCTTTTCCCTCTTGATCTCTTAGCCTCTTTACAGTGCCCTGTCAATTTTGTTCTAGACTATTCCAATGTGGGGGTTGGGTTTTTCCTTGGTCCCTCCCAAAAAAAGAACCGATGTCTACCTGATTTTTCCTTGTTCCCCCCACACACTCAAATTCCACCCTAGCTTGAGTGGGAACTAGGGGTGTGGGGTTGTATTCCAACAAATTTGGAAGGGATTTAGAAGGTTCAGTTCATGGTTCTAATGTACTTAAGGTCTGTGAATAAAGGGATTTTGGATTATGTCCAGGCTGTTTAGGTTGATCCTTTTTTCCTTTATTATATTTTTTAAGTTTATGAATACAGCCTGTCTCATAATCCGTTAAATTCCTTTTAAATTTACTAATTTTCCTGTTCATAACAATTTTTTCAAAGTTATTAACTTTTTTCATAATACGATCCTCCTTTTTCAGAAATTCTGGGTTATCCCTGAGGCTATTCAGTGCCTCTTTAGTTTTTCCAATTTCTGCTACCACTTTTCTAATTCTTTTCTCCCTATAATCTATTAGGAGTTTGATCAAAGTATCTGAACAATTCTCCAATGCACTATTCCACGCTTTAGTTAGATTTGAATAATCAATAAAAGCTAGTGATCTAAAAACCTCTTAAACCTCTAGGAACAATTTTAGAAGCAATATATTTATGAAGAGAGATACTATCACACCAATTCCTAATTTCTTCAGGTCCTCTAATTTGTATAAATCTTTCCACATATTTGGTTGAGGAGATTCTGCATTTGGATTCTGAGTGCAATCTTTAGTAAATTGGTTCAGATAGTGATCTCTTCTTTTCATGCGTTCATCAGAACCCATAAAATTATAATAATTTTGGATATATTACCATGAATTTTTGGCTTCACATGCTAATGATTAGAAATCATATGTAATTATTAATATGTTTATTGTTAATATTATTATGGGTTTATCACTTTAAATAGATTGTGATATAATGCTCCTGGCAATTAGTTTGAAACTTTTGCACCCATATTTGCTGGGATTTTAGCTATATTGTTTTAATACTTGACTATACAGACGGCAACTTTGTTTTAATATGTTATTTTATTTATGTGAAGAGAATAGCACACTGTATTGGTGAATAGCATGATGAGCTACAATTAATTAAAATTCAGGTGTGCACTTTCTAGTTAATACGGCAACCTCTTTGATGATATCACTGCTTTGTAAAAGTCTGCCGTACAGACGAAACGCGTAAGCTGCTACTGCACTGCCCCATGGGCTTTTGAGCAAATCTGGCTGTTTGCTTCTCACCTTGGATCGGAGCTGCAAGTTTCTGGTGATTACATGGGGAACCTAGACGTTGAATACTTAGGGTGGCCACCCATGGGGCCTGATCCAGAGCTACGATGTTACACTGAGCGCTGTAGCACTCAGCGTAACATCGGTGCTCTGGCCCGATACTCCCCCTGTGCGGGCGTATGGCCCCTTCCTTACGCCGGCTGAAGGCTACCCTAGCTTCGCCCGGCGTAAGGAAGGGAACGCCGGGCAACATCGTACTAGCGACGGCGGCCGTAGCTCTGGATCAGGCCCCATCATACATCGCTGACTCTACCCTGGCACTCCCCCTGTGCGGGCGTATGGCCCCTTCCTTACGC